>PVIU01002746.1:0-162846 GCA_004026605.1 Ondatra zibethicus | reverse complement strand
AGACTCTCTGAATGTGGCGGCGAAAGTTGGCAGATGGAGAACCCATCAACAGTGACACCAGGACCTATCTCTTCTGCATGTATTATCTTTTTGGGAACCGAGTCTTTTTGAATGCACTCCTTCCTAGGCCTGGAGGGAGGGGGGTGGGCCTTGAACTTCCAACAGGGCAGGGCACCATGCCCTCTTTCAAGGAAGAAGGGGGAGGGAGGAGGGGTGGTGGGGTAGCGGGAGGGGACCGGGAGAAGGGGAAGAGAGGTAAAAATTTTATTTCTTTAATTATGTTTGTGAATGGAAAAAATAAAACAAAACAATGTATAAAAAAATAAAAAATAAATTTGTTGAGTCTGGCTTAAAAAAAAAACTTTAAGTCTTTAAAGAAGGAAATTGAAGAAGGTACCAGAAAATGGAAAGCTCTCCCATGCTCTTGGATAGGTAGGAGCAACGTAATAAAAATGGCAATCCCACCAAAAGCGATCTGTAGATTCAATGAAATCCCCATCAAAATCCCAACACAATTCTTCATAGACCTTGAAAGAACAATACTCAACTTCATAGGAAAAACAAAAATGGCAGGATAGCCAAAGCAATCCTGTACAATAAAGGAACTTCTGGAGGCATCACCATCCCTGACATCCATGATAGAGCTTGAAATCTAAACACAGCTTGGTATTGGCATAAAAACAGAGAGGTTGACCAATGGAATCAAAACGAAGACCCAGATATTAATACACACACACACACACACACACACACACACACACACACACACACCCCTATGAACACCTGAGTTTTTGACAAAGAAGCTAAAAATATACAATGGAAAAAAGAAAGCATCTTCAACAATTGGTGCTGGCATAACTAGATGTCAACATGTAGAAGAAAGAAAATAGATACATATCTAGCTTCATGCACAAACCTCAAGTCCAAATGGATTAAAGACCTCAATATAAATCTGATCACACTGAACCTGATAGAAGAGAAAGTTGGAAGAAGACTTCAATGCATGGGCACAGGAGACCACCTCCTACATCTAGCACTAGTAGAGCAGACACTGAGAGCAACAATAAGTGAACAGGACCTCCTGAAACTAAGAAGCTTCCATAAAGCAAAGGACACAGTCAATAAGACAAAAAGTCAGCCTACTGAATGCAAGAAGATCTTCACCAACCACACATCAGACAGAGGACTGGCCTCTAAAATATATAAAGAACTCAAGAAATTAGACATCAAAATTCCAAATAAACCAATTAAAAATTGGGATACAGAACTAAACAGAGAATTCTCAACAAAAGAATCTCAGATGGCCAAAAGACACTTAAGGAAATGTTCAACATCCTTAGCCATCCAGGAAATGCAAATCAAAACAACTCTGAGATACCATCTTATACCAGTCAGAATGGCTAAGATCAAAAACACCAGTGATAGTTTATGCTGGAGAAGATGTGAAGTAAGAGGAACACTCCTCCATTGCTGGTGGTAATGCAAACTTGTACAACCACTCTGGAAATCAGTATGGTGGTTTCTCAGAAAATTGGGAATCAATCTACCTCAGAACCCAGCAATACCACTCTTGGGCATGTACCCAAAGGATGCTCAATCATACTACAAGGACATTTGTCCAACGATGTTCATAGCGACATTATTTGTAATAGCTGAAACCTATAAATAGCCTAAATGCCCCTCAAAGGAAGAATGGATAAAGAAAATGCAGCACATTCACACATTAGAGTATGACTCAGTAGTAAAAAACAATGACATCTTGAAATTTGCATGCAAATGGATGGAACTAGAAAAAAAACCATCCTGAGTGATGTAACCCAGACCCAGAAAGATGAACATGGTATGTACTCACCCATAAGTGGATACTGCTGTAAAGCAAAAAATGTTGAGCCTATAGTTCATGATCCTAGAGAAGTTAAGAAACAAGGCAAACCCTACATAAAGCATACACAGATCCACCTGGAATGGGGAAGCAGACAAGATCACCTGACAAAAGTGGGAACATGGGAGTGGGGGAAGTAGGGAGGGCGGAAGGGGAAAATGAGGTGAAAAGGGGAGGGGGGAGAACTTGAGGAAACAGGATAGTCGAGATAGATAGAGGAAGGACAGAGTTGAGAGCAAAGAAAGAGATATTTTGATTAAGGGAGCCATTATGGGGTTAGCAAGAAACATGGCACTAGGGAAATTTCCAGAAATCCACAAGGATGGCCCCAGCTAAGACCCTAAGCAATAGAGCAGAGGGTGTCCAAACTGACCTTGCCCTGTAGTCAGACCGATGAATATCTTAAGTCTCACCACAGAACCTTCATCCAGCAACTGATAGAAACAGAGGTGGAGACCTGCATCGGAGCACTGTACTGAGCTCCCAAAGTCCAGCTGAAAAGTGGGAGGAGTGAGAAAATGAGCAAAGAGGTCAAGACCATGATGGGATTCCATGAGCTCTGCTTAATGTTTGGATTTGGGTCTCTATATCTGCTCCCACCAGTTGCTGAATGAAGCCTCTCTGATGACTATTATGCTAAGCTCCCATCTGCAAGTATAGCAGAGTAGTATCAGGAATCATTTCATTGACCTATCTTTTTGTTGTTGTTGTTGATCGTATTTGATTCTGTTAGTCTCTGGGCCATCCAGCCTCTGGTTCCTGGCCGTCCAGACAGTGTCAAGTGTGGGCTCCCTCTTGGGGCGTGAGTCTCAAGCTGGACCACTCATTGGTTGGCTGCTCTCACAAGTTCTGTGCCGCCTTTACTACAACACAACTTGCAGAGAAGATAAATTGTAGGCCGAAGGTTTTGTGCCTGGGTTTGTGTCCCAGTTACTCCAGCCTTGCCTGGTTACAGAAGTTGGCCAGTTCAGGATCTGTATTGAAATCTATTTTCAGTAAAATAAAAAAAATACAAAATTTCATTAAAATATATTTCTATCATTTCCCCTTTCCTTTTCTCCTACCCCTGCCATGACCTCAGCCTCACTGCCTTCCAAATTCAGTCTCCTCTTTATTAACCGTTGTTGTTATGTGTACATAAAAAAAAATAAAGGTATAAACACAGAAACAAGACAAACAAGAGATCTGAAGCCCTGACATTTCCAATACTCTAGTCATTATCAGAAGTTATGAAGGGTCAACATTCAGAGTGAGACAGTAGTAGGTGATGAACAATACAATTAAAGACCAATATCAATAACTAAGATGGTTTGAGCAAACAGGGTTTTCCATAGAAATTTGAAGCTGTAAAGGTTTTACTTTGACCTTTGTTAAAGTAACAACAATAATGAAAGACAAACATAGAAGTTGGCACCAAGTCCCCTTCCCCAACTGAGAAGTTATTAGCACCTGATACTTGCTGGCAAAGACAAAAACCCATTTTCTCTAATGGGCAGACTCAATGCCCAGGAGTAGTTGGCCAACACAAAATGGATTCCATGCTTTTTGTTTTGTTTTGGTATATATTGTCTTCTTTGTTTTTGTTTGTCTTGATTTTTGTTTTCCTTTTTTTTTTCAAGATGAGAGAGAAAAAACATAAAGCTGGGTGAGTAAAGGGAGTGGGGAGAATCTGGAAGGAACTGAGAGGGGGAAAGAATATGACCAAAGTATATTATGTAAAAAATTTAAATAATAATAAAATAACCAAATCCTTTTAATTATATAGGCTTTCTGTTTATAATTCAGTAATCTCTTATTTCTCTCTACTGCTAATTTCAAATTCTCAATTTTAAAAATGTTTAAAACACCTTTAGAATATACTAATATTCTAAAGTCTAATATACTGTTTCTCATCAACAAAAACATTTCCTTCCAGATAATAGGCACAGAAATAAAATTAATAGCCATGTTTTTGGCTATAGATAAAATTTGGTAAAGATAGTCCTTTAGACCAGTGGTACTTAACCTTCCTAATGCTACAGCACTTTAATGCAGTTCCTCATGCTGTGGTGACCCCCGAATATAAAATTATCTTAGTTGCTACTTCATAACTGTAATTTTGCTACTGTTATGAATCACAATATAAATATTTTTGAAGATAGAGGTTTGTCAAAAATGTCATGATCTACAGGTCAAGAAACACTGCCTTAGACAATTAAGAAATTCTGAGTTAGAAGTCTTCTGTGAAAAGTAACATATAAAAACTGGAATTTTTTCAATTATATATATAACTACTAAAAATATATTTATATATACTGTAAGTGTGACATACTCTGCTTATAGAAACAAGGCATTGTAAAAAGTAAAGACAAGGAGATCATCCCACCCCCATATTCTCATGGATAAGAAAGCAGTAAATGTAACTTAGAAAATGCACATGGTCGAAATGTGAGTTTCCAGGGAAGTCATTATTTTTTAATCATCTTGAGTTTTTCCTTTGTTTACTTCCTTGCTTGAGACCAGGTCACACACAACAGCACAGGTGGACCTGGAATTTCCTTTCTTTCCCAGGTTGGTCTCAGCTCAGGTCGCACTTCTGCACATGCCTTTGGAATGTGAGAGTTATAAGCATGATCCACCATGCCCGGCTCTGAGACACATTTTTACTGAACACCAAACCCATAATCATAATCATCTCAGTTAAATCCACTTTGAAGCCCATAACGCTACAGGCAGCCAACCTCAAGAAAATGCCATGATTTTTATGTTTCTTCTTAAGAAAAACAATCAGGTTTATGAAGTTAAACTGAAGAAATATTTCAATGAAAAAATTGTATGCTAAAACTACCCCTCATTGTTTTTCTAAATTATAATATTTTTATGATTTTCTCAAAATATTCTTCTTTTTACCATACAAAATATTTTATGAAGAGCTGAGAGACAGTCGAGAAAAAGTATACCTTGGTTCAAAACATTTCTTATGTTATAGTTGATTTATTAAAAAGCATATTTTTTTCTAAACAGCACACATATGTGATGACCACCACCCAATAGAGAACCAGCATGAGCCAGCCGTACCTGTCACTGCCATTGACACACACAATAGGGACAACAGCCAGTACATGTACAAGGGCCATTTAATTTTCACCCCTTTCTAAAGGAGCAGGACGTATACTTAATTTAAGTGCTTATTTGAATCAATAATTCTAACATATCATTATTTTAGCCTTTAATTCACATTGACTGTTAATGAAGGGCGTTATAGATTATTTTTCTATCCTGTCCTTGGAAAACAATGTGGACTTTGTATCTACATCACATTTGAACTCAAATGCTCAGAAACCACCCATGTTTGATGACCCGCCTGAGGTCTAGAAGAGTGGTCCTGGAAATCATGAGTTTTGTTATCTTAGGCCCCATCAAGATCCATGTGCTACCACCATAGGCCAATGAGTGCACATTGATTGGCTTCCACCATTGACCCCTGGGAGAGGTGGAGAACATTTAAAGCAGACATACTGGCTAACACCTGTAATACCATCACACAAGACACAGATGTTGGAAGACTTTTGTAATTTTTATGCTAGTCTGAGCTACATTTGGAGTTTTTGATGGGTCTGAACTATAGAATAAGACACTATTTCAAAGAAACAACGAAATAACAAAAAAAAAAGAAGTCTCTTAGACTTCAGAAACAAACCATTATACAAAAATTAAGTGAAGAAACTCCCATAAATTAAAGAAATTGACTTGATTAGAGATGTGGGTGTTACAAAAGTCAGCTGATAAGCAGCAAGAGTAACGGACAGGGATCCCTTTCTTAGCCTGAGCTCAAAAATTGCTTTGAGGTCCTGTGTTTCTCCCTCTCCTGTCACTTTATCCCATTGTTGCTGCATCCTCAAGTGCCCCCACATAACTACCTCTTAATAGAAGCTGTCAGTGTCAGTTACTCTGACCAGAACCAATTAGAGCCTCAAAATGTGAGAGGGGGTGGGAGAATTCAGTATCCCCTCAAATAAGACAAAATGCATTACATAGGTTACTGTTCTTGCCCTATCTTCAGTTACGTGACAGACACACTAGAGGTGTAAATCAGAGGCTGAGAAAGTGTTACTAATTATCAGTTCTTGTACCAATGTTAGAGGATGCTGTGGAAGAACTCCAGGCTTGAAAGGCCTTTGTGGCTTCCTGTCTGAGTGGAATAAGTATGCATAGAGGTGGAAGCCAGCTTGTGTAAGGAAGATCTTAGAGTCTTTGATAGAGAATTGTCAATGTGCAAAGTTAGCTCAGTGAAGTACTTATGAACAAAATTCAGCCAGTGTGTGTTCAGGGAGTTTCCTTAAGCCCACCAAGCTTCTATGCCCACACTTGAAAACCTAAGGGAAGAATAATGCCACATCCCTAAGTCCATTGCCAAGGCCAAAATAACTGACACAGTATTCTTGTTTAGCAAAAGAATAGGTGTCTCATGCATGCTTAGGCAATGGTAGCTGCTTACATAAACACAGAATCCTGCAAAAACAAAAACAAATAAAAAAAAAACAAGGTAAAGGGGGAGGCGGATAATAGTAGATCATTTATCTGTCCTTTCCAAAGAGCTGGGGAAAAATGTGAATCATGCTAATGACTGTTTACTTTACCAGAATAAACACAGTTTCAGACATATTGTGACTCCGAAAGAGGGTGATGATTCTACTTCCTGCCAAGTCACTGAGTAGAGATGAGTTAGTGGCCCATGACCTTTGACACACATTTTTTAAAGTCCAAGGTATCTTTTTTCTTTCTGGAGAATCCTGTGCTGATATATAGGCCAGACAGCACCCTAGAGTTAGAAGAGGAAGCCGATGAGGGTCCATGAATGCTGCCCCTTTCTTGTCATATACGCTCACGTGTCACCTGCAAAACATTGGGTGGATCTACGGACTTCAGAGTCTGCTTAGAACCCTCATTTTAGCTTGAAGGCTTGGGTACCTAATGAGAATTTTAGTCTCCTCTTTGCACTAGATGATGCTCTGTTGACAAACCCATGAACAGTCGTCACTCAGGAGGATGGTGTTATGAAAACAATGAAAGATTATTTTTTCCATAGAACAGATCCTAAGCCAATGACCCACAGCAGTGGGTTTTTCCTCCATTTTTATCTTGTTCTACGAATAGACAGAAGTACAGCCACAGCCTTTGACGATTGTTCCTGTGAGTTTTAAGGGCTCCAAGCTCTTCAGCAAATATTTTCTTAGCAAGGCCTTCTCCTACAAACAATGCAATATTTGTTTTAAATTTAGTTCAGAACAAATTATTATATTCATTAAAGTATTGTGAAGCAAGCAAGTCCTGAGTATAATTGGCAACTGACATGAATGACGGTAACTATCATTTTCAAAGCAGTATCTCCTCCCTGACAGAAGTATCTAAGTTACTACAGTTGAGGTTGGCAACCTGATGGAAAATTTTCAGTTTACTTGCTCAAAGCTCACGAAACTGGACCAAAGCTCTTAACCTACATGAGCTTCAGATTCATCCTTTGTAACCTTCCCTGTTGCACACAGACACATTGGAACCAGGTAGCCCAAATAGTACTCTCATTCTCCAGATGGCAAAATTGAGGCGAAGAAGGCAACTTCATCACCCCCAGACTGAGCTTTCCACCAAATAGCAGCGACAACAACAAAATCAACCCTGCAGGAAAGTTCTATCCCGGCACTCATTTTCTGCCATCATACTTTTTTCCAGGGGCAAATTCTTAAAGCAATTTTCTAAGTTCATAATTACCTTAGTTGCATGCACAATTTGGGTAGTTAAGTAATTACATGATTTGCACATGCAAATACTGCAATCGTTTAATTTAATGCACATAAAAACAATGCCCTTTAAACATTTGGGCCTGATGGAGGACAAATGGTCAGAAGATCAAAATTCCTGTGGTTTCCAGAAAGGATAGCTAGGAGCAGAAAACACTGCCAGCCGGGCTTGGCCATTTAGACAATGAACTCCCTTTAACCTAGGGCAAAGAAAGTTCAAGGACATTTGGACCTCGATGGTTCTCTTCTTCTCTGATCATTCATAAACACTAAACCATCTTTTGAAACCATAATATGTGTGATAGAACACTGTGCATGAAATTCAGTATCCACTGTTGGGAGATAACATCGTTCTATAAAGAAGAGCAAATGAGGTAAATGACCTGGGAAGACCGAGTACTCTGAAGTGCTAAACAAATAAACACCGTGTCCACCATTGGCTGATAACATTGATTGAGAGAAGGAGTAACTGAGACTAATTATTTGAAAGGACTATGTGCAAATAAACCACATTTTGATTGGTTTTGAGATGTTCCTGATATTATCGTACACCCTAATATCTCAGATACACATTTTCTTTGTTTGATGGAGGATTGAAGCACACGTTTTCTGTGAAGAAGAAGAGCAGGTTAAGCATATCTCCTTTAAAGTGAAACAGAGCATAGTGCAAAAGGCAAGTAGAATTTCTTTTCCAGGCTGATTTCATGTGACATTTATCTTAGCCCTGGCACTAGTTTTTGAACTCTTAACTATCAATGGATGACAGAGAAACTGCTAAGACTTTTAAAGAAAGCATTAATCTTGGCTTCTATAATGCTGGAAATCATGTCTTCTGATCAGTGGTACAGGGAGAGAACACCTTTCACTCTCTGAATCAGTTCACAGGAATTGTAAGCCTCCTGTAGTTTTCAAGGTACAGAAAGTTATTTGCCCCTGAGGCTGAAGAGAGAGCACTGGTTGAAAATGTAGTCAGGATAATCCTGTGGGGTTCTAGTAAGACTGTCTATGGTGAAAGCTACCCAGCAGAAGCAGACCATCTTCACTTTTTTGAGAACCCCACATCAATTTCTAGGGGACAAGAAAAAGGAACAATTATAGCTTCAGAAACCAGCAGTTCATAGGCTCAAAAGTGAGCTGAGAGACTGTTGAAAGTTAGCATAGGAGACTCCCAAAACAATAAAGGCTTTTGCAATTGCCCTTGGTTGCCTCCTTGAAGTTGAAGGGTAAACCTGATTGCTGAAGACGTCACATGCTTCAGACACACTTTTCAGAGGCATTGAGCTGCAACTGACCTGGGAGTCTCCTTCCTGAAGACAAGCTCTCATAGACCTGAAAGTGCTGTACTAGCTACCAAAGGGAGAAAAACATTCCACAATATTACTAAGCTGTAAAGCCTGTATATTACAATAAGAGCCAGCATGGCAAACTCTTCCAAAAGATGCAATAGTGGCACTTATATAGTGGGGATATCCAATAGCGATCCATTCAGACACAAGGTCTGCTTAATAGTATTAAATCCATGCCTGGTGTGAAAACCAAACCAACAATTGATGGATTGAGGTCATGGACCCTCAAGGAGAATTGCAACATTGCTAAACCTGCAAAATTCTTAACTGCATTCTAAATATGTACCCTGATATCCACAGATAAGTATAGCTCTCACCCTTCATCAAAGAAACTTCCTTTTGCGGCAGATGGAGACCACTACAGAAAGCCAAGAAGTCGACTGAGCCCCCAAGGTCCAGTCGAAGAGCAGAAGGTGGGAGAAGATGAGCAAGAAAATCGGGACCAGGAGAGGCTGGTCCACCAACTGAGACAGTGTGCCTGATCTAATGGGAGCTCACCAAATCCAGCTGGACCAGGACTGAATGAGTATATGATCAAACTGGAATCTCTGAATGTGGCTGTCAATGGGGGCTGACTGAGAAGCCAATGATAATGGCACTGGGACCTATCTCTTCTGCATGTATTAGCTTTTAGGGAATCTAGTCTATATGGATGCACACCTTCCTAAGCCGCCGGGATGGAGGGAGGAGGGCCTTGGGCTTCCCACAGGGCAGGGTACCCTGCCCCCTCTTAAGGAAGCAGGGGGAGGGAGGAGGGTTAGTGGGGGAGCGGGAAGGGACTGGGAGAAGGGGAGGAATTATAATTTTTTTGATTGAAAAATAAAAGAATAAAAAAAAAAGAAAGCAAGCCAAGAAGTCAAAATACAGAGAAGAACTGACCAAGAGAGCGTAAACCCCAAATGATATAGCTACAACACAATCTCTACACTTAGGCCCAGGGAATATGGGAGAAGGCATGGAAAGATTCTAGGAACCAGAGTACCAGCACAGGATTCTGCTGTGTTATGGTGACTTCTATCTATAGGATAGGAAAGTTGCAGGCACGACGTCTCAACAATGATGTTATCTAAACAAGACCTGCAATAAGACTATCTGACATCTTAACGTCATACAAGGCCCTAAACACGTGTACCCACAAGTTACACTAAATGACCTCAGCAGGTAATATTTATACATCCAATAGTGCAGCTTCCAACTCTAGTGTAACTCTAGCACAATGAGATCCCTTTTCTGGCTACTATGCACACATGTGCTCCCACATGCTTGCACATGCACATACATCAAAATAACTAAAAAAGACTAGGTCATGAACTTGAGAAGAAGCAGAAGTGAGCATGAGTGGAGTTGGAGGGCGAGAGGTGGAAATTATATAATACTCATGCATGAACATCTCAAAAAACAATGTGATTTAAGAGTCAGCTCTGCTACATTCCTACCTGGATTCACAAGAGGAAGCATGTTTGGCGTGTGTCCTCTCAGAAATCCTTTATGACTCAAACAATAGAGCAGCCCCTTGTAGGTAAAAAGACTTCAGACATACTATTAGAACTTTGTCCTTGTTCTGGGTGGGCAAATGGATACCCAAAACATCAAGGATAGTAGTTTGAAAACATCTAAAGTATGTCTAAATTCTTTTAATGTAGTGTGCAGGACAATCTTACAGGGCTTGATCAGGAGCCCCACACTGTCAACATGACCTACACACTCTGTGACCTCTTGGGAACAAGATGACTGAAGGTACTCCAACCTGTGCTTCCCACTCGAGGTTGGAAGAGAAGTGAAATTAAAAAAAAAAAAGCACATGCTTTATTTCTACAAATGTAATTCATTTTATTGCCTCTGGTTGGCTTCAAGGAATTCAGAGTGGCCAGAGCCTCTGACTCTACCAGAACACAGGACCTGCACTGTGGAGAACAACTAGCAACTCAAAAGAATTCTGCAGGTTTCTCTGTACCACATGACTGAACGCTGCCGACAGAAACAAGTCTCCAGACAAACCAGGCTCAGAAAGAGCCTGTACATGGGTGTGAGACTGAGGAGTGGCTTCTGGGATCACATTCCCCAGGTCTGTAGTTTCCTAAATCTTGTCTTTATTTTTATTGACTTATTCTTACGCCAATCTGCATCCATTCAATTTTTGTTCTCACTAGAGACCTGCAAATACTTCCCTTTCTCTAGAATAGACCAACCTTAAGCAAAGGACATTGCAATTAATTTACAGGCCATTCCCTACATGTTTGCTTGCCAGAAGTTCTCAGAGTGAAGCTGGGTTGTCACAGCTATTCTAAGAAAGATGGCAGAGATTGAGAAGGATTCCATGATCCTGTAACTTGTGATGTAGCAGGTGAACAGTCACGCTCGATGAGAGAGGTCTAGACCTGATGACTACTTTCTCAGGTTTCTTTTGCGCTAAGCGTCATACACCATCTAAATGTCAGTTTTCAGAGTGGCCATCATTTGCCGTCTAGATTTAGATGAAGTCACCAGTGCAAACGGAGCCATGGGCACAGCTTACGTGTTGTTAATCAATTGAAAAGGGTAAATAGTACCAAGGCCTTTGTAGACAGGCTGCCATCTGGAGACAAACCTACGAATCACTCTTCCTGCTGAAAACTTCAGGAAAGTGCTGAGAATTCTCATTTGAGAATGAGAAAGAACCAAACTCCAGTGCTTGGTGAAAGCAAGCCTCCAGTGTTGCTAGTCCATGAGGAAGTCACCCTGCTAAATCCAGCTATTCGTCATTTTCTAGCAATGGCCACCTGCAATAGGTTGGATCTTTGACTCCATCAGAAGCCACCCTATCAAAGGTCACTCTTGCTTAATTAGGCAAGAGAGCTTTCAAATATAATCTCTTTGCACTCAGCAGGCTCCAGGTTAAAGAGAATCCGACTAACCTCCAGTTTGTGTGGACACAGTTTCCATCAATTCACGAAGTTTTTCTTTCGGTCAACACTGGGGGTGTGGAGTGGAATGACAGAAGGCTGTAATTGGGTACGCTGGAGGAGGAGTGAAGGCAGGCGCTTCTTCCCTCTTTGTAAGCCTGTCTGGACAAGATGCTATGTTTCTGGAAATCTAGGTGCCAACATGGGTGGGCAGGTGCCATTCTTGTGGCTTCATCATGAAAGGAAGTGAAGGGTCTAAGAAAGTCCATCTCTGTCATCCAGGTCTCTTCTCTGGGCAGCAGGGGAAAGGCGTGGGAGGCTGGTGGAGGTGGATTCCAGAGGGATGTGCTGGCCACAGCAGGCCAGCTGCTCATGGTGAATCCTATTCTAGCTCCTGGCCATTTGTCCTGCCCTTTTGGAAAATTACCTCCAAATAACAGATCAGGAAAGAGCAACTTCGACAAGCCCTATAATTTAGTTCCAAGAGGAAATTCTTCACCCATCAACTGTGCAGGAGGCTAAATTAGTGCTATACCCTGTGAGCTCTGTTTGACAACTTTATGTGAGGGCAAATCCTGCCTTTGGAAGAGCCCCCACCAGAAAACCAATGTGAAGGTCAACCTGGTGCCTTACTGGGTTAGACCATAGCATGTGCCACAGATTGGATAGGACTTCTGAGATATCTCCGAGAGCCAGCCCTCAACAGTAGTTTATGTTTGGTTGCTGGGAACACAGTTCTGTGACGAATTAAGTAAACCTGCTTCATTTCAGCCTGAGGTGGCCAAAGTTTTCTTTATCAGGAGACTTGACTAGGGCCTTGCCCACCTCAAGTCAAGGGTGCAGTCAAGTGTAAGCTTTAAAGGAACTCGTGGGCATTGTCCTCAGCATGAAGCCAATATGCAGAAGAATCCAAATGCACATATTATAAAGAAATTTGACTGTTGATCATTTGTTGGTTGATCATCTTGCCCTTAACCCAGAGAACGGTCTGTAGCCTGGAGGCCAGTGCCAGGGTTGGTGTAGACTGAACACAAGGAAATAAGTTAGAGACCTCCATAAGAGGAAGACGTGGAAAATGCAATGCTTTTACTTCACATGAATGTTTATTTTTATGACTTTTCCCTTGAATTAAGAGGTAGCTGACTCCTTCAGGTGTTGCAAACATTCCCAAGTCTATAATAAGCCAGCAGTTTCTTCATGGCTAATCAACATGCTGCCTAGAACAAGCTACATTTTTCTTTTCTATCATCGCCACATTTTTAAAAAGGGTTTTACTAAAATTGGACTGCATTCTCAGTCTCAAAAACATGTTTCTCTTCTTAGAATTTGATTCACTGTCTCCATCTAGGAATCTAAATAAAATTACAACCTTTGCTCTTTTTTCAGTGTCTAAAGTCTAGCAAGCCCCATTTGCATTTGCAAGCAAGCTTCTTCATGCTTTCATCACATAAACCGTCACATTCTCTGTGAGTTAAAAGAGCTCCCTGTAAATTGACTGAACAACAAAGGAAAGATGCATTTGGAATAAATGTTAACCAGGCAGAAAACCATTCTGCAGAAATAGAATATAGATGCCTCTACAAGAGTACAGCAAAAGTTCCAAAATTAAAACTAAATTCTTACACTTATCACTAAGTCAGAGTAAGATTATGCACAGAGTAAGATTGGTTTGTGCAGCTTTGACACATTGTGTCATTTTCTGTCCCCAGGAGCCTCAGAAGATAGACACTGGTGTTCCATTTCTAAATTTTTATTCACTGGGTGTAAACAAGGTACAGGCTGTTAAAAGTACAGAATTCCTTGCTCTACAAAACAATTTACAGCAAAGCAAATTCTTAAAATCTACAAATAAAGCCTTTTAAAATTATGGAATGTATTTACTATTAGTTGGGTAGAGTAGTAAAAGTAGACTAACAGTTAAACCTTCATCCAATGTGTTTGCGCCCAATGATGTATTGTTCACTCACTTTCATAATTTCTAGTGGGTCCTGAGTTCCCTTCTCACCCACTAGAAATCCTCATAGTCATAGGGACAGAAGGACTATATTTGAATTTATTGTTATTTCACTTGAGGCCATGATTTTAGTATGTGTTCCACAATTTGCTCTTCTACCAACAACAGAGTCAGGCCTGTGAGATGAGCCAAGGATATGAAATTTTACACCTTATAGTCCTTCAAGTCAGACTTAAATATCACAGCAGAGCCATTGACACACATTCACACACTCTTATATGTGAAGACTGTTGGTTCCATTAGCTCGGGCAGCTGTTGAGGGACGGGGGTGAAGAGACTAAGTCTAGAGAGAACCAGTACCTTCATCCTCCTCCCTCTGTATACCACCCATTCTCAAGTTACACATCTAGCATCATACAAATCATCTCCTCGTTGTTATTCTCTGGGGTCTTCTCTAATCAAAGGCTTGTCAGCTTTCAAACTAGAGAGGAAAAAATAGGATGTCTCCAAAGTGCTAAAAGAAACTGATCTACAAGAGGAAGCCCAAACTGTCCAATATCACTGCTACTTATGGTTTCATTCATTTCATGAATAACTGATTGGAGTGCATTTTATATTGGATGATAATATGCTATATAAATAAAGCATTTAAGGTTCACCTCTCAGAGACTGACACAGAGATATAAGCATGCCATGTTTAGCAGCATCAGGAATACAGGCGTGGGGTGGGGAATTTAACTTGAGAGTTGCTACAAATGGGTCATCATGGAAGGCCTTTCTTAGGATGAGAAAAGGGAGCTTGAGAGATGGATGCTAGAAAGTGTCAGCTGTAGGAAAAAGCTGGACAATGGGATGAGAGAAGAAACAGTGAGTACAGAGGCCCAAAGGCAGCGAAGTACACAGTATTCATGAAATAAAAGCTCACTGGGGTGGTTTGTGCCTCTTGAGAAAGAGCTAATACTACAAAGGCAAGAGGCCTGCATGGGCTCACCCAGGCACACCCTCAGTGGTCCTGGTGGACTACATGCTTCTGCTGGAAGGTCAATAGTGACTTTCTCCAGGGTATTGACTCCAGAAATGACATGATATACTTCAGTATTTTACCAAATCACCCAGTTTACCATGGCAGAGTAAAGGCCTCTACAGGGCAAAAGGGCAAATATTTGAAGTTCGTGTAGGAACTTTGGCAGTGAAAATAACTATGTGTACAATGTGTTTCATTGTTGTAAGAGGCAGCTTCCTATAACAGGTAGACTATCATGTGTGAGCAGGATAGTCTGGTGGTCAAGGCTTTCCTGGTTGAGAACTTCGTTGGTGATTTTTCTACATATTCTATTCTGCCTGTTTTACCAACTGATTACTGGCAGAAAACTCCAAACAGCACATGCTGGGATTTATTCACTCAATACTTAGCAGTTGTTATTTCAGCAGAATATCCCCTCAAACAACATACTACAGAAGAATGCTACGTTCCCCCCCCCCGAGACAGTGAAAATACATGATTTTGAGACTGTTTTCAATTTTCAAAAGAAAACTTCTTTTTACAAGGCATAAACAATTTCATCTCTCAGTATGTTCCTTTAAATGATATTATTGTGTTGATCAGAAAGAAAACCAAAATGATATTCCTTCTGTCCAACTGGAAACTGAAACAAATGTTCATAGCTGTAGTGATATTTTATTTGTATTTTAAGCTATAGTGATATTTTATTTGTATTTTAATCAATGAAGTTTACCTGAAGATCAGAGTGCAAAACTAAGCCTCTAGAGACCAGGGGCTTTAATCCCAGGACTTGGGAGACAGAGGCAGAGGGATCTCTGTGAGTTCAAGGCTACCCTGGGCTACATAAAATAGATCCAGAAACAGATCCAGGTGGTGGTGGCTCATACTTTTAATCCCAGTGTTTAGAAGTCACACACCTTTAATCCCAGCACTAGGGAGGTAGAGACAGGAGTAATAAGACTTGGCAGAGAAGAATATAAATGGGAAGAGAAAGGAACTCACTGGAGTGTAGAGTCTTAGGTTTGGTGGAGACACAGTGCAGTCCAGGCAAGTTTGAAGATCGCCCCTTTGGTCTGAGTATTGATAGAGGTAAAAGGTCTCTCTAGTGGCTTACTGCTCTGCTTCTCTGATGTTCAGCTTTAACCCCTGTATCTGTCTCTGGGCTTTGATTAAGATCAACTACATTCATGTTACCCATAGCCTATTGATCGGCTATGACCATAGGGGTGCCCCAACTAAGAGTTCCTGTTATGTAGAATAAATCCACATATGACTTTAACTCACATCTGCATCTTACAGAGCTTGTAGATAAAAGGTATTTTGACTCACATGTTTGAAAATGTTTTATTCTTTGTCTGGGCATGGGAAAAGCTCTTTGGAACAGCATCGCCCATTAGCAATATAAGGTGAAACCTTAAGCGTGAGGCCAGCCTGGGCTGCATAGTTGAGAACCTGTCTAAAAAACAAACAAACAGACAAACAAAGCAAAACAAAAAAACCTAAAACTAAAGAAAGAGCGAAAAAGTAAGGCACATATGTAAATTTACAACCTTCTTATAATCATTAAAATAGAAATGGCAAATAAATTTAATAAAGTATTGCATCTAACCAAATATATTCAAAAGATAATATTTCAACATATAGGAAATATAAAATTGGTTAATTACATATTTTTATTATTTTTCTGTGCTGAAACATTAAAATTTAATGTATAGTATATATCTACAGTACATTTCAATGAGACTAATCATTTGCAAATGTTTAATAGACATGTGACTAACAACTACTTTTAAACATCACAGTACTACAGTGTTAACAAAAAAGGAAGGAAAAAGGGAGGAAGGGGTGGAAAAGAGGAGAGATAGAACAGATGACTCACAGGCAGACAGATATACTGGGTCTGATGTTATAGACATGAGTCAGTGGTAGCTGCTAGACAGATCTGAAAGAAGTGCCATAGAAAATGACCCTTTAGACTTTGAGAAACGACAACTCCGTCTCAGAGACTGAGAGCTTCAGCTGAACTGGTGTTTGGGGCATTACATTGGCTTTCTAATGCCTGGAAACAAAAATAAAATCCATTGTTCTTCTTTTAATTTCATGTTTTTGATTTACAAAGGTTGATGCCAGATATGGCACAGACATCCCAATACCCCAATTCTGAACTCAGGGGATCAGCATCACTGTTGTCTGTGATTCTGGCAGGGAAATGGTTACACACATCTCTCAGACCCAGAGACTCTGGAGTTCTCATGCAAAGTGCCACACAAAGATAGCAACATTTTAGTTTTTTCAAAGTCAGACTAAAATTGTATTTATAGCTTTTATTTTCTGAAGCAGGAGTAACTAAGGATAAGTATGAGTGGATTTAATTGAAACGAAAAAGCATGGATCCTTCTGTATGAACTCCCCATGAAAGGACAGGGTGCCAGAGTTCAGAAAGCCAATCCGAGCAAAGGGATAAATTCACCTATTTTTGAAGACAAACACAACTGAACTGGTGAAGACATTTTTGTCTACATATGCTATTATTCTCTAGGACCTGAAAGATTCTTAAGCATCATAGTTCTGAGATAGAAACAAATTTATTTGTCATCCTGAGATTGCCAGGCAAATTGAAGAAGAACTTGGAAATAAGGAGATGTGAATTTTGACAGACAAAGCGCATCTGTCAGTCAATGAATGGATGAATAAAAGAATGCCTGCATCCATATATAACAGGATGTGGTGTAGCTATCATTATATAACTTTCCTTCACTGTGAAAACATTTTACAAGAAACTGAGGTCTTAGAGGCAAAACTTCACCTTTCCCTCCCGGGGAGACCTGAGTGTCTCCCCTTCCTCTTGTGGTGATCCACACTCCATGCATTTAAACCTGTCTGGTGCAGCCATTGCTACACCTCTTGAAGTGGTCATATCTGAGTGCACAATAGTTTTAACTGAACACATCCTTGTGCCCAACTCCATCCCATGAAGAAAGCCTCCACAGCAGAGAAATGCATGAGCTACTTGTGAACCATGCAGGCAGGCTAATAGTACAGTTTCTGGACTTTGGTAGAATAAGGTAGTGTGTCTATGCTGACATTCAGTTCAGATGATAGGAATTACAGGGAATACACAGCCAGAAGCCCAGCCAATGAACACTACAGGATCTCTTTCTTTTCTAAAACTTGAAATTATTCTCAATATCTTGATATCTCAAAGACTGTTGTCAATAAAAGAAAGAATAGATTGAAATAAAACAAAGTTGAATCTGAAAGAATAGATTGAAATAAAACAAAGTTGAATCTGGTCAAAAGCTTGGTTTGGTCTCCAAAATCTGGAGCAACTATGTATAATAAAATAAAAAATCCAAATATACTTAAATAAAATCATCTCCATTTACAATTATACTTTGGAATGCCTAACTCCTAAGAATATGTAATTGCACTGAACATTGCTTTAGGAAAGGTAAATCAAATTTTTTAAGGAAGGAAGTTGGAAAATTTTATTCCCTGTCCTTTATTCTTTCTGATTGCTCTCCAAATATCCATGGGAGTAACAGTACTGATAACAGTCCACAAGGTTTGCCAGGTCCCCTTGAGCACAAATTACTACTCAAACCATCACTCTGTTGAAATGGTCATTCATTTTTCTTACATTCTTTCTGTCAAAATAGTCCCCCTGACTTCATGTGGAAGAATTTTGTTCAATAGAATGTTTTCACTTACTCAGAGTCAAAGTATCTCTACTCAGAACTTGTCATAGTCCTTTATACTTAATGATTGAAAATAATCTCCTCCAGACTCCTGAAGGTGCTTATAGCAAGCACAGGGCCATATTTACCATAATGCTAGCACTTGAGAAAGAAGTACCGAAGGAAGAAGGCCAAACATAATGACTATTTGAAACCAAATTATCAAAGGAGAGAGGCATAGGTCTGTGAGCAATGGCATTGAGAGGCAATAAGATGGGGAATGCCAGGAAGCGTTACAGAGAACAGCGAGCCTGTAGATAAGCAGAAACAGAGGGGCCTCCCGGGAGAGAGCACACATGTAGCAATTGCAGGAAGGCAGATCAGGGGCAAGGTTTTGGGTAAAATATAAGTAAGACAAAAAGCATTTGGTGGACACTTGCAGACAGGTGAATAGTTTTACTGTAAGTGTTCTGCACTGTGTTTAAAATATCTGACGAGTTGAAATTATGTAAAGAATGACGTTTCTTGAAAAAATACAACAGAACAAAATTATTATTTAAAAAAGAGTTTAACTTTGCTGTCCTTGGAGAGCCATATGAAATATGTGTACACACAGGCACACAAACACACAAAGACACACATACAATCAACAGAACATTATTTTGAAGTCTTTTTCTTATTCAAAGCAGAGAATTGGAACATATTTTCTATTTTTGTATCTGTGAGCAAGAGGATACCAACATTTTTCATTTTATTGTAAACATCAAGGAATCATATACATGAGGAATGCATTTTACTACTATGTTTAAAAATGTATTACCCTTTCTCTATAATTTGTTTTTCAGTTACCTCCTGTCCCTCCAATCCGACAAATGTCCAGTTTCATACCAAGAGGGTAGTATGATACATTGTTGTGTAGCAGTTTTCTTCCAGATTGAAACATTCCATTCTGCTGAGACTCTCCTTAGGACAGAAAGTAAACAATCAAAACAGCTTCAGGAAGTCCATGAAACTAACCAAACTCACTAGGCCCCTCCCTCTCCAAGAGTAAACAGTAGAGGTTCTGGAGAGCCACTCTCAGACAAGACAAGCACAAGGACCAGACCAGCTGCCTGGAAGAGACCCAGGACAACTGAAGCACCTGGGAAGGACAGGTGGTTCTCCAAATTGTTGAGCTGTCTGGAGCACTACAATAAACTCCAGGTTCCCAGCTTCGTGAGCTGTTACTCATGCTGGTTTGGGCTTTCATGAAGCTGCCGTCTTTTAGTCCTTTCTGCTCCTGTAAGTAACTCTCACCGATATTTCTGTAGGTGATCCAAATAAAACTCATTGATTACTGTAGCATGAGGGCCTCCTTGGAGTTTATGGCCTGCCCGGTCCCCACAGCTGTTTAGCCCCAAAGAATCACACAGAGAGTCTACATTAGGTTATAAACTGATTGGCCCATTAGCTCAGGCTTCGTATTAGCTCTTGTAACATATATAGCCCATTATCCTTATCTACGTCAGCCACATGTTTCAGTACCTTTCTCAGCGGGGCAGGTCACATCCTGCTTCTTCGGTGGTCCAGGAAGGAGTGCCGAGAGAGCTTCCTGCTTCCCAGAATTCTCCTATTCTCTTTGCTCTGCCTCTACTTCCTGTCTGGTTGTCCCACCTATACATCCTGGCTAATGGCCAATCAGCATTTATTTAAATCATGATTGACAGAATACAGACAATTCTCCTGCACCACTTCCCCCTCTTTTTTTTTTTTTTAAACAAAGAAAAATATCCATAGTCCATTTTTTGGGAATGTGGGCATAGTATTCCAGGCTACTTCCAACTGGTTGGGGGCACTGATAATCTTATGGGGACCTAAAGAAAATTTAGAATTATGATCAAATCCTGACTAGAGTATCTTGTGAGTCTTGATCATCTCAGGCAGCAGTCTTGAATCTGTTCTGGATGTAGAACTCAGACATCTGGGTCATCTGTTCCTACCAGAGATTTCTCAGGTGGTCTTCCTTGACCAAACCAGATTTTTCTTAACTCAGAATGAATCCACAGCATCTCGTTTCCTGTTGAAACAAAAGCAAAATCTCTTCTCCAAAGTAATATGCCTTTTTACTTCAATTTTGAAGTCAAGGTATTTTCAAAATATCTTCCTTGGGTTAATTCAGCAGCATTTATAAACAAAAGTCTTTTAGCAGCTGTTGTTCCTTCCTCAGCATTCAAACAATTCAAAGAGAGCATAATAGCATACAGTATCAAGATTCTCTGTGTATTTTCCATCTTTATATGGCTTTTTGAGACAGGTTCTCTGTGTATCTTTGTCCTGGAACTCACTCTATAGACCAGGCTGTCCTTGAATTCACAGAGATCTACCTGTCTCTGCCACCCCAGTGCTGGGATTAAAGCTGTGTGCTACCACACCTTGAACTCACAGAGATCTGTCTGTCTCTGCCTCCAGGCATTGGGATTAAATATGTGTACCTCCATACCCAATTACTCTCTCTCTCTTTTTTATTTTTACTTTAAGAACTTTAACCTTAGCCTGCATATATTTTTAACACATAGTAAACCATTTAGAGGTTTTTTATTTCTTTGAATCTCTTTTTACTGTATATCTCTCTTTTTATGACCACTTGGGTCTTTAATTTGCTAAGGAATATGGGGAAGATTAAAGCCGTGGCTTTGACAGCTAGATCCAGCCCATTCCTTAGCTTTCTGCAATTCCAGCCTCATGGCAGAGGTACTGGCTGTAGCCATGTTTATCACCACAACTCTATGGCATTTCAAGGTCCCTGCCAGCAAGCAAGCTGCAGCATTCTGCTCACAGACCACATTCAAATGTTCCCTGGCTGGACCACCTGCCTGAAAGAGTCAGAGTTTGCCCTCGCAGGACGGCCCAGCAAGCCGGCATTTTAAAACAGCGCAGCTTTTTTCCTGCTACAGCTGAAAACTGAAAAGCATGTGGTCAGCTTTTCATCAACACCATTTAAGTTTTCATGGCAGGACCTCTTAAAAGAGCTGCAAGGTTTTACAGCTAAAGCTGAGTCAGGAAGCCTCTCTTAGATGAGAGTGCTTGCTTGCCTCTAGCAAGCAGAGCAGACCCGAGCAATTGCTGCTACCAAGAAAATAGGCTTTATTATCTTCCAAGCTTTCTCAGGCTTTCTGTGGATGCAGTTATCCACGTGGGCACCATTCTATAACATGAGGGGCGGCTTGTTGGGGTTTATGTCCTGCCCCATCCCCCAGCCCTATAATCCTTTTACATTTAAAGGGGGAGATGATATAGATATGAATAATTTACATTGGTATAAATTTTGCCTTATTGATATAAATTTAAGGTCAATCTTGTTATATTTTTGCTATTGATTAAGGTATTGTGATTGTGTAGTTCATTTTAAAATGTAATGTATAATTAAGAAATATAGGTTAACAGATAGTCATCTATAATAGTTAAGTTTGTAGTCATGTTAGTTAGATTTTCTAGCTATATAGAGATATATTTTAGTTAGATAGGCATTCTTCATATCATTCAAAGATGACAGAATATGGCATTTAATTTTTTAATAACTTATGGCTTTTCATGACAATGAGACATGTCTGCTCCTGGTAGCATCAAGCTACTTCCAGAAGAAAAAGGGCATCGAAGAGGCTCCTTATGGAGTTTGTTAGCCATTTGGCCAAGAAACTGTTCTTGCCTGGACTGCTTAACTGGACACAAAGAATCCGCAGAGAGAGGACTGCTGAACTTGCCTAAAGGTGAGATGATCCTGCAGGGTTCCTGCTTCATGAAAGAGTATGCAAGACATTCTGCAGGATACAGAAGAAAGTGACTGAACTGTCTTTGAAATTTCCTGCTTCATGGAAATGTCTGCTGGATACTATGGGCCTGTAGGCTGAAGATGGATGCCCCAACAGTACAGAAAAACTTTGGGTGACTGTCCAGACAGCGAGATGTCTCTGTCATTTCTAGAGTTTGAGAGTTGCTTATTTCTTGTTTACTTAGGTAATATTTCATCCTTCTGGAGTCTTTGATGGAGTTGAAGAATAGATAGTTATAGTAATAGTTTCCATTGTTATGATAAAAGATAAATTAGATCTAAATATTGTAACTGTAATTCTTGCTTGATAACTGTTTTGCTATATGTAATTTTACTATGTTAAAGTGAAAGCCTTTCTGTTTTGTTTAAACAGAGAAAGGTGATATGGTGTAGGAGGTGCTTCTTCATTTGTATTGCTCTCATTGGTTGAATAAGGAGACTGCCTTGGCCTTTTGATAGGGCAGAAATCAGGTAGGCAGAGTAGACAGGATGGAATGCTGGGAGGAAGGGAAGTGTGGCAGACATCATGCTTCTCTGGCCCAAGATGGACATTGGTTAGACTCATGCCGGTAATCCACATCCTCGTGGTGAATACAGATTATTAGAAATGGGCTGAATCAAGATGTGAGAGTTGGCCAAGAAGAAGCTAGAACTAATGGGCCACTCAGTGTTTAAATGAATATAGTTTCTGTGTAATTATTTTGGGGCTTAAGCTAGCCGGGTGGGACGGAACAAGGGGCCCTGCGCTGGACGGATGGGAGCTGGGTGAGACTGGACTGCGGCCCGCCCACTCCTCCTCTCTTACTACAGATTACCAAGTTTTATAACACTATGTTCTATTTCCCCTTCCTTAGGGGATCTGCTCCTGCTCCCTGGTTTCCTATTAACGACCTGACCTCTGCTGTTATTCTGATTGAAGCACACATAGCTAAATATGCAATATTTGTGTTTTTGTGCCTGGCTTACCTCACTCATGATGACTCTTTATAACTCTATCCATTTACCTGCAAACGTCATATATTCATTTTTTAACAACTGAATAACGTTCTATTCTACTATATTTTCATTATGTACTTGCTAGTCGATAGACATCTAGGCTGCTTCCAGTTTCTAGCAATTTTGAACAGAACAGCAATAAACATAGATGAGCAAGTATACCTGTTCTAAGATTTTTGAATGTTTCGGTTCTATGCCCATAGATGTACAGTTTGGACCTTATGACAGATAGATTTTTAGCTTGTTGAGTAAACTCTATGTTAATTGCTGTAAGGCTGTACCAGTTTGCACTCCCACCGGCAATGATTGAGCGCTAGCCTTTCCCAGTATCCTTGCCAACTTCTCTTTTCATTTGTTTTGTTTTATTGAGTTTGGCCATTCTGACTGGCATAAGATGAAATTTCAAAGTTGTGTAATTTGCATTTCCACAATGGCTAAGGATTTTGAACATTTTAAAAAGGATTTCTCAGTTATTTGTGTTTCATCTTTACATGAGGGAACAGGGTAGTTGAGGGGAGAGAGGGATGGAGTGGGAGAGTAATGAGAGAGATCTTGATAGAGAGAGCCACTATGGGGATAGGGAGAAACCTGGTGCTAGGGAAATCCCTAAGACTCCACAAAGATTATCCCAGCTAAGAATCCTAAAAATAGTGGAGAGGGTGCCCAAACTGGCCTTCCCCTGTAATCGCATTGGTGAATTCTCCAACTATCATCATAGAGCCTTCATCCAATAACTAATGGAACCAGAGGCAGAGATTCACAACCAAGCATCAGGCTGAGCTCCAGGAATCCAGTCGAAGAGAGGGAGGAGGGAATAGATGAGCAAGGAATGATGTAAAAATCTACATAACAGCTGAACCAAGCTTGTGGAAACTCAAGACCTCCAGACCACAGCTGTGGAGCCTTCAGGATTCTGAACTAGGTTCTCCTTATGTGGAAGACAGTGGTGAAGCTTGGCCTATCTGAGGGGTCCCTGGCAGTAGGGCCAGGATCTATCTGGCCTGTGGTGCATTGAGCTAGCTTGTTGGAGCCCATTCCCTCTGGTGGGATGCCATGATCAGCCTTAATGCAGGGGGGAGGGGCTTGCTCCTGCCCCAACTTAATGTGCCAGACTTTGTTGACTCTCCAACTCTACCTGTTGGAAGGCGGCAGGCTTTGGGGGAGAGCAGAGGGGAGTGGGAGGAGGGGGGAGGGAAAACTGTGGTTGGAATGCAAAATGAAATTTTAAAAATCTATGCAGTTCTATTTATTTTATTTTATTTTTACATACTAATCTCATTCCCCCTCCCTTCCCTCCCTCTTCCCCCACTTTCCCCTCACCCCACCTCCATCTGCTACTCAGAGAGGTTTAGGGCTCCCATAGGGAGTCAATGAATTCTGTCATATCACTACACTGAGGCAGGACCAAGGCCCACCCCCTTGTGTCCAGGCTGAGCAAGGTTTGTCCTCATAGGAAATGGTCTCCAAAAAGCCAGATCATTTGTTAGGGATTGCTCCTGGTCCCACCACCAGTGGCCTCACAAACTGTCCAAGCCACCCATGGTTATCTGCTTTCAGGGGTCTAAATCGGTCTTAGGAAGGTTTCCTGGGTACTTTTTAATTGGGTTGTTTTTGGGTTTTGGTTTTGTTTTTTTATGTCCAGCTTTTGTTTTGTTTTTCTTCTTTGTATATTCTAGATACTAGCCCTCTATCAGATGTATAATTACCAAATATTTTCCCATTCTGTAGGCTGCCATGTTTTTCCAATGATGGTATCCTTTGTTCTACAGAAGCGTCTCAGATTCATGAGGTCTCCCATTTATTAATTCTTGTTCTTTGTGCTTGTACTATTGTCCTGTTCAGAAGTTCTTCCTGGTGCCAATGAGTTTAAGCCTATTCCTCATTTTTTATTCTATCAGATTCACGGATTTTTGGTTTTATGTTGAGGTACTTGAATGGATTTAATTTTTTTTAATTATTTATTTCAACTTTTTGTACATTGCTGACTTGCCTACATGCATGTCTGTGTGAGGGTGTTAGATCCCCTGGAACTAAAGTTACAGACAATTGTGAGTTGCCATGTGGGTGCTGGGAATTGAATGTTGGTCCTCTGGAAGAACAGCCAGTACTCTTAACTGATGACTCTTAACATCTCCCCAGCCTCTAGATTTTGATTTTTCCAGGGTGATAAATATGAATCTATTTTCATTCTTCTATATTTAGTCATTCAATTTGACCATCACCATTTCTTTGAAGATGCTGTCTATTCTCTAGTATATATTTTTTTTCTTTTGTTGTCAATAATCAGGTGTCCATAGGTGTGCAAACTTATTTCCAGGTCTTCAACTTAATTCCATTGGGGGGAAAAAGTGCCTGTTTTTATGCCCATACTATGCTGTTTTGTTACTATAGATCTCTAACACAACCTGAATTCTGGGATGGTGATTGTCATGGATTAAGTAAAATTCTGCAGATCCCCAAGAGGCTGCAGCAGCAGAAATGATGCAGGTCCCCAAGCAGCAGCAGTGGGCAGTGGTCCTGAGAGCAGCCAGTCACAGGCAGGGTCGGAGTTGTTCCCCAAATGGCTGCAGTGGGCCAAAAAGAGCAGCGAGTCCCACAAGGAGAGAAAGACAGATGGGCACACCATGAGACCATGCCACAGGTCTCCAAAGGCAGCTGGTCCCAGGCAGGGAGCCACAAGGCAGGTGAGAGACAGAGACATGGATAGGTACACCATGCAGAGGGAGGTTTATTTAGTGGGTTATGGAAGGGAAGGGGAGAGGGAGTAAAGGAAGAAGGGGGAAAAGCAGAGAGAAACAGAGAGAGATACAGGGAGGAAGGGGAGAAGTGGGGAAAATGGAGCGAGGCAGAAGCTGCCTCTTTGGAGGATAGACGGAAAAGAGAGGTACTCAGACTGGAAGCTAAAGATCAGCTTGCCTACGTGGACAGGGAGGGAGTAGGCATGGCTTGTCTCTTAAAGGGACAGAGCAGACCATTACATTCCCATTTCTTTTTTATAATAAAAAGGCAGGAGTTTAGGCACAGCAGGTTAAAGGAATTGGTGAAGCAGATTCTCACAATGTAATGGGGACCTGCAGCATTTCTGCCACTGCAACCACTTGGGGATCCACAGTATTTTTATTTAATCCATTACAGTGATACCACCAGCTGTTCTTTTATTATTCAGAATTATTTTACATATTCTGGGTATTTTATGTTTCCATATGAAAATGAGGATTGTTGTTTTCAAATTTCTATGAAGAATTGTGTCAGAATTTCGGTGCAGATTTCATTAAATTTGTAGATTACTTTTGGTAGCCTGGTCATTTTCACAGTACTGATCCTACAGATCCATAAGCATGGGAAGTCTTTCCATCTTCTGACATCTTCAGTTTTTTTCTCCAACATCTGTGGAGGCTAGAAAATGTGAGCCTGTTTCCAAGTTGACCAAAGGTCAGAGAGTTGGGACTTTCCTCTAGTTCCTTCAAGGTTATTGTGCTTCTACCTCAAACAAAGTTCCCACCTAGGTGTCCAGCAGTGAGTTCTGCTCTCTCAAGGTTATTGTCAATAGGTGTGGCTAATTGCCAGACCTTGTTCTTCAGGAATAGAGAAGATCTGTTCCTACCTTAAACAAAAGTCTAAGGATCCAACTAAGTTCCAGTTCCCTTTATGAAGATAACTTTGAATTCCACCCAGGGAGTGGTTTGCCTATGAAATATTTTGGTCTAGGGTATAAGCACGACTTGTTTTGTTCTAACAGAATGCTTAACTATGAATGTAGCCCGTGACCTTCAGTTGGTCTGTTCATTTCCTTGTATCATGTTTAATGCAGTCTTTGATCTTACTCCTACCTTTTGTGGTCAGGGGTATTTTAAGCAGTTGGAAATTAAACACGGGTGAATTTCAGTACTCACTGGAATTCCCTCCCAATACTATCCTATATGCTTCTCCGTTTTATTATTTTCATTCATGTCTTCATATTCTTTACTATATTTCTAATCCCCACTCTACTCCTTTACCTTGGCAAGAGGTATTTTTGTCATTGCTGGTTCCCAACAAATGCCTTAAATATTTTTCACACAAGCCTTTTACATGCTTGCTTCCCATTATCCTGGGATGTTTTTTGAGACGTTTGTATTACTGTTTCCCTGATTTCTTTCCCATTTTGTATACAGGAAAGCTACTGTTTTTCCTGTGTTAATTTTCCTGTGTTAAACAAAATTAATCATTTCTACTTGGGTGAAACAGTTCATCAGTTGCAGCAGTTTCCTGGTAGAGTCTTCAAGGTATTTTTTTAATAATAAAGTAATATCATATCAATATCAAATAAAGCTATTTTGACTTCTTCCTTTCCTATGAATGTCTCCTTGATCTTGATCTTCTACAGTTGCCTTACTGCACTAAGACTTCAAAAACTGTATTGAATAAGTTTAGAGAGACAGGACTTCCTTATTTTATCCCTGATTTTATTAGAAATGATTTGAGTTTCTATGTTTACATTGATTTTGTTTGTGAACTTGTTATAAAATGCCTTCATTATTGTTATGATTTCAGCTACAATAAGGCAGACACTTCCAGGTTCTAGGGCCATGCATGTGTGGACAAACCCTCAGGCAGAGTGCCTAATGGCCCCATGTCAAAGAGCCCACGTGACCCATGGGCAATGTGGTTGCATCATCCACATATGACCCAGCTAAGCCCTTGCACTCATGCATGAGCCCCATCACTTGCGAATGATGTGGTCACATCAACCTTCTGTGTGCATGTGCTAGGCAGCTTTTAAAAGCTGGACGCCCCCCTTTCTCTGTCTCTCTGCACACAGACCTGTATCCCCCCTCAATAAACTCCTAAGCATGTTTGTTGCATGTTCCATGTTTCCTTCTTACTCATACCAGGTAATTTCAATTATATTGTGGGATGCCCTTAGCATCCCTTGTCTCACCAGGACTTTTTATCACAAAAGGATATTGGATTTTATTAATGGCCTTACTTCATCTAATGAAATGATCATGGAGTCTTTCTCTTTTAATTTGTTTCTGTGGTAGAATGCAATGCCTGCCTCTGTGGGATGAAGTCAACTTGATGATCTTTTTGATGTGTTTTTGAATTTGCTTTGCAGGAATTTTTGCATAAGTTTCTCTCTCTCTCTTTGTTGGGTAGTTGTTTAATTTTGTATCAGGTAATAGTGGCATCATAAAGATTTAGGAAATTAGGAAATGTTTCTTCAGTTTTTGTTTTTTATTTTTATTTTTTCTAGCATAATTTGAGGAGTACTGATGCTGGTTATTCTTTGAAGGTCTGGTAGAATTCTGTTCTGAATCCAACTCACCCCAATCACTGTATTTTAAAAGTTGAAAATAAAATTCTAGCTGTCTTATGTTCTTTATATGTGTGTATGTATATGCACATGTGTGTGTTTTCATGTTTGCAGGGACCTGTGTTTGTGTATACATGTATAGGGAGGCCAGGGACAACCTCAAATGCCATTCTTTAGGTACTAACCTATTTTGTTTGTTTGTTTTGTTTTTATAAGTTTCTCACTGACTTGGTCTTAGCAGTTCACCTAGGCTTCACCAAAATGTCTGGCATTTTTTTTACTTGGCTTTGAGAGATTGAACCCAGGTCCTATGTTACTTATGTAACTACTGAGCCCCCTAGTTGTCTTTCTACAGAACTTCAGGTCAGGATAGTTTAATTTTTGAGGGTATTGTGGTGAAAGAAAAGGTTGGCCTCTGATATTGTCCGAGCTAATT
This sequence comes from Ondatra zibethicus, assembly GCA_004026605.1. Lineage (NCBI taxonomy): Eukaryota > Metazoa > Chordata > Mammalia > Rodentia > Cricetidae > Ondatra > Ondatra zibethicus. Next base: position 133,789 of record PVIU01002746.1, on the reverse strand, counting down.
ATATTTCCAAGAAAATGTGATTAATGACTGTTTAAAGGCAACTAATTTTGCATTAATTTTACTGGTGTACATTAATTTTACAAAGTAATGTGGTTTACTTTGACATTTTCATACATCAAAATCAAAGATTTTAGTTTCTAAATTGTTACATTTTCATTTGACCAATCATTTTTGCCCCACAGATGGTAACAGAAAAGTATTTTTCCTAGTATAGATGACCCATTGTTTTATATACTATTCAATTTTTTATTCCTAATTTTCAGAGACTATAGCCTTATGATCTTGAAACTGCTCTGTCCTTGGGCTTCTGGTGCTTAAATTGCATTAGGTCTTTGTTAGAGGTGAGTTCCCAAGATGCTATCTGCATTTTCCTCTTATAAAGTGGAGGACTCGTTTCTGAATTCTTCTCAAACATCTTCCAACTGATGAAGTTTTCAAAACATATAAAGACTTTGTGTTCTCAAATTCATTAATAGATCCCAATTAATAAATATGTAAGTGCATAAGTATTCACATTTGACTTATGGCACTAGAAATAGTTCATTCCCCTTGCATTCAAAATTATGTAATTATAAGCATTAAATAAAAAACTAGAAAGCCAGCTATAAATATTGTGAAATTTTGAGGTAACTTACATAGCCACAAATCAGTCAAAGTTAGCACTGGCTCTTTCAAAAAACTTGATTTAAGAGTTGTGTGAAAAAGCTAAATCATCGTTTCTTTCTTTCCTATTCTAATGTGGCCGCTTAGCTTGCAAGAACAGGCCTTTGAGAGTACTGGTAAAGAACATCAGAATATTTCATCAAATGATAGATATCCATGAACAGAACTTAAAAAGGGGGGGGATGGGGGGAAGTGATGGTGGTGAATTTTATCTGAGCCAGTGGAGGAAATAGGACCACCCACAGCCCTGCTGTCTCAAAACAGAGCAAGCTAGATATGCAAATACCACTATCACAGGGCAATGGAGTCTCCAAACTTTCCTGTTGGATGACCTTTGGGGAGTGTTATCTAACTGTCTGGAAAGGGGAAAGAGAGGTAGACCCGTGCTCGTTTTCATTTAAATGCAGTCAGTTTTTCTGTTGAGCCTGCTGTGGTGACAGAGAAGGCCATCTCCTTAAGATACCTTTTCCAGAAGCCAAACCGCTCCAAGAGAAAAATAGCCTTCAGTTTGATTTCCTTTTGCTCTCAAATAATGGCTGAGAGATGACACTATACCAACTGAAGGCTGAAGAGATGGTCTACATGTGCACGGATACTGCCAGTGGCGACAGGGTGGTCAGCTGTTAGCCCAGGAAATGAGTCACTGCCCTTGCTGGTTTTCATTCTGTCAACAGAGGAAAGACATCCCACAATAACTTACACAGATATCAATAAATAGACTGCTATCCATGTCTAGCCCCTTAGTTTCTGGCTGTTTCCGTCTTTTCCACCTGTTTATGTTTTATCAAACAATTCAAATGGTGGAAACCTCAAGTGAAGACAGACGTGAAATCATCTCAGCATCATGGTACACTGGAGTAAAGATGCCATCAGCAAAAGCACTCTGGCATCCAGACAAAGAAGTGTGAAGTCTGGAGAAACTATCTTCGTCAATCATTCTACAAATTGAGTTTCATGCTCCAACACAGCACACGTTTAAAAAAGAAATTTGAGGGGAAATCAGAAGACATACTTCCCTACAACCAACCCTCTGCTAGAAGGGTGTGTGCTTTAGTTAAATGATGCCAGTGTCTAAGCACATGCCTTTAGACCACTAAGAATCCTTTGCAGCATAAGCCTCTGGAATATCTAAAGTCTTCCTATATCACAGTCAAAATACTCACACACCCTGGAAAAGTCATCCAGACAGTGACAGTGCATCTTTCCAGGCAGAGCAACATATAGATTACTCTTGAGTGGCCGAGGCATCAGCTGAGTTCAAAGGCTTCCCACTCTGCTGCTCACTCTTGGATTCACTGCGGGTATTACTATTTTTACCTCCCCACGTTTCCTGGATGAGACGTCCTTACAGTCTTCAGTTAGTCATGCCCCCACGCTCTCCTAATCCTCCAGAGTTGGAGTAATGACAGAGATTGAGATCATGACGAGTCTCTGAGGCAAGGATCTTGGTTTTATCAATGAGGACGTAGTCACTGTTGCGTGACTCACCCTAAACTACCTCTTTCCTTTGATGGCAGTTTGGAAGGCAGGGTGGTTGTTTGGGAGTGACTGGCACAGGAAGTGGGAAGATTGTGAGTTGTTTCGTGATGATTATGTCCACTTTATTTTCCATGTAATGAAAACAGCATTCTATTCCCCTAAGTTAATTGGTTAAAATTAAATTGGCAGTTCTCTTACTACCCATAATAAGGCACCTCTATTTTCAATATCTTAGAAAGTCCCATATTAAAATTCATTAAAAGTCACAAGATATGGGGCCCATCTATTCATTCACCAGTCACCCAGAAGTAGTAAGTATAGAATACAATTATTCTCATCACCCAAGTGCACTGAGTGGACCTCAGAATGGCAACAGTCTCTCTCTAGCTGCTCCTTCAATCATTGGGTCGCTCTCATGTTAATATATCACACCGCAACATTCAGCACTCCGTATCACTGTCTCTCCGTTACCACATTCTACAGTATAGTTCCGTCATTGTGTGGCACTTTTTCCTCTATGTTTCTCTTCAAAAGAAGAACATCAGACATTTGAAGGCTTTTCTAACATCTGGTTATGTATCATTTTATTTTCTTAATAAAATAGTTAATAAGCATTGTAAATCTGAAATCACGCCTGAAAGGTGCCTGGATAGAACTTTACTGACTGAATTGCCAAAGCCCAAATATTAAAATCCCACTCAGTCTATGTTTTTTTTTCTCTTTTTTGGTTTTGTTTTTAAAGTATTTATGATGCAGAGAATCGATGTTAAATGTGAGATTTCTTTCAACTAGAGATTTTGGTAACTACTGCAGGGAATTACTGCTGCTCTGGAGCCCCCCCCAACTCATGCCAACTCAGAAAAATAAGTCAGTGGTTTGGCACAGCTACCAAGAACTGCCCTAAGAGCCATGGTATGAGGCCTTGTAACAGATAGATGCAGACTATTGAATCAGAGAGAGCTAGCGTTCAAATCTCCAGTGGGCTACAGACTCTGTAGGCTGTGAGAGTGCAGACTCATCAGAACTATTAAACTGTAGACGGCAGAGAGGAGCACAGTTGAGTCAGAATTCATTTGAGTAAAGGAACAGCCCTATACCAAGGTCATTTGTCAGTCCTACACTTGCAGCAAATACTGAACAAATGAGTTTCTCCCTCCTCCCTTCACATCTGAGAAAAGAAAACCAAAAAGCAAACAAACAACAAAAACAAACCATTAAACTTTAAACTTTTAGGTAGCAATCGAAAACCGAGGCCGCACAAGCTAAGGGACATCCAAAGCAGGGACTCGGAGCGGCAGAGGCCACACCACAGCCTGTTAAATGCTCTTATCAGAGCTGCGCATTAGCTTACTATGAAAGCAGCCTGACTGGGAAAAGCCGGCACATTCCTGACCCCTGCACTTTCCTATGTGCTTTATCAAGGACAGCCATGCACCCTAGGGAGCCGAAAACCAAGAGCCCTTGGGCAGAAGCTGAAAGACAACCTCTGAATAAGACTGGCCATCTGCAGACCAGCAGACCCAAAGGTGTGCTGGGACTGGGAGAAAAGACCATGTCCTCCCTAGGCCCCCCTCTGCTGACAGTCATTAGCAGCCCAAAGCTCCTCAGCTAAGGTGACACATCCTGAGACCCTCCTCTGCCACACTGAAATTCTGGCTGACTTGATTTTGTGTGTCTTGTGCCTGCAGTTCACAGCCTCTGTGAGCTCACATGCACAGGGGCCTGCATGTCCAGCAAATGGGGTTTGGCTGAAGACATCTATTAGCTCTGCCTCTTCGTGATAATCCCTGCAACGGGAGGGCGAGTAAGTTTTCTTCACGGATGTGGCCTCTGACAGATCGCCAATGCTCCAATAGATGGCCCTACATCCTTGCACATACAGACAGGTAGCACTAAGTGGGTTTTAAGCAAGGGGCGAGGGAGGGAAGTAGAGATAGGGAGACAGATAGGGGAGGAAATGACATTGGGAAGAAAAAGTAGGGTGTGCTTGATCAAAGTACATTATATACCTGTACAAGCTTCTCAGTTAAAAACATAATCCATGAAAGAAAAAGGCTCCTCCCATGATACACAGAAAGCAAGCTTCCCACCTGCCCGTAAGGAATGGCATGCCCCTCTCCATCAATGTCCCCTCACCCTACTTTCTTCTTTTCAGAGATGGCATGGGTGTGCCTGCCCCCAGAGTGTCACATATACCTACCTCCTTCCTCCACTGATAATAATAAATCAATCCCTCATTTAGAAGTGTTAATTTTTACATAAAAATAATCTGTTTAAGAAATAAATGAGCAAATTCCTCATAAACTGAACAAACAAATTAATTCAAATAAAAAGAGATAATCTGGATTACAAAATAAAATGAGTGCAATTATCTACAGAAGATCAACAGTGCAAAGCATGGGACTATATCAGGGAATGAGTTCTTGTGTATGTCTGTGTGTGTCTGTATGTTTGTGTGTGTCTGTGTGTGTCCGTATGTTTGTGTGCGTCTATGTGTGTAATGTGAAACCTCGCTAAGAGCAGTCATCTTATAACTCAGCTACAGCTCTACTTTGATGCATCCGGTTTGACATGTTTCTTCTGATTTCCTTACACATTTTAAATTTATTAATCCCATTCACAGACTTAGGTCATCATTAAAATCCTCTCATCCTGATAATCTATTATTCTAATTCAAGCATAATTCTTGGGTTTTATATTTTTCTTTAGATGTAAGTTACCTCTGTAACTACAAAGAGGATAAATGAACTGTTTTGAAATTCTGGGAGCTCTCCCAGTCTGCAGTGTGGCTAAAACCGAAGTATGATCGGCACGCATGCTCAGTCTGTGGAGTGCTTTTTCACAAGGAGCACCTGCGTTGTTTGGGGGAATATAGATCGCAGGTGATGGCCATGAGTTTTAGCATTCTGTTCTAATACTAAAAAAAAAAAAAAAAAAAAAAAAAGCAGCTACAGGAAAGAATTATATCTTTTCTGCAGCTTTAAAAGTTAAGTCCATCTTATGATCTGTCAAGAGTCACAGAGCTAGTTTTTCTGGCAATTGAGGCTGGAGCTGTCTCCATATCCCTTTTCTTATAGTTTTATGCATTCATCAGCTATCAGGCTAGGTGTCAAGGTACCAGCCCTCTCCTTGTCTGTGAAGAAGAGGAACACTCCTTGCAATGATTGGTAGAGAAAACATAGAACAGAAAAAAAAAACGACTTGTTTTCCTCTCCCCTTCTTTGTAGTAGATTTAAGTCTCCAGAAATGACTGACTTGGTGATTAGAGACACAGGCTGTGGAGGCAGAGGGAGTCAGTGGACATGAGAAGGAAATACACGCAGGCATGTGTACTGCCCCTAAACAGTCTCCCGCTGCACACACAGTGCTTTTCCAAGCCCCAGCCCTCATAACAGGGTAGGGACCGTGCTTGTGAATAGGACTCTGTGAGTCCTTGGATCTTTACCCTGAATCATGAAGCACTAGATCGGAACTTAGTTTAGTAATGAGCCAAATGTCTTCTGAGGAACAGTTACTTCACAGTGAGGAAACACACAAAGGTGATAGATGCAGCTAATTTTTTCCATTATGCCCTGGTGAGTTTTCTCCACTCTGGGGGCTGGTGTTATGCAGCATGCATCTTCTCACCCATTTCATTCCCTCTGATGAGGCTCCTGGGAGGGAATGGACACTTGCATGCTGTCCCTGCTTCCTGCCAACTGCATGGCTTTCGTTCTTCCGCCTCAGCTTACCTTACGCAGTCCTTTAGCAGGCTTTCCCTGTGTCAACCACGGAAAAACTTTGACATTTTATGAGACAGCTCATCTTTTCAGAAAAATTCAAATGAGATGACAGTTTTTAAAATCTAGCATGATACACCATGTCAGAAGTGGAAATAGTTTCTTTGATAAAAGCTATGAGCCTTTCCAATGTGGGAAAGCGAAACCCTCAGTAGGCAGGATTTGGTCAGATCAGAGCTAATTCATTGTCCACTTCCACACAATCATACTCATTTTCCTGTTCTCCTTGTTCAAGTATGGGAAGAGAACTTAATGATGATGCTTGGAAATTTAACTTTTAACTAGGCTTTTACATTACCTAAAATAAGCTATTATGTAGAGTTCACTTATATTTTGAAATAAAGATCAGATGCAGTTTATTTTTGAAGGACCATGCCCAACCGAGGGAAGTAAACCACACCTTTAACTTACACACACACACACACACACACACACACACACACACACACACACACACACACATTATTGAATACATAACAAACTATAGCAACAGCAGCAATGAAAAGCATCACTGACCAACCACTGAAGTAAAATCAGCAGATAGACTCAGAATCCACTGCCAGACTAAAGTCCCTTCCACACCTCTTTGCTTGAGACATCAGGCAAGTCAACAAGAAAATTAAGACAATTTTCAATTCGAGCAAAAGTATCTGCACTGATGTGATTAAACCTTGCAGAGGAGGCACTGAGACATTGAGAGCAGACTCTAATAAGGAGCTCTGCAGATAAGAGTGGATAGACAAGGCAGCTGGCAAAAGTGGTGTATTTGAGAACTTTGTCTATCTTGATAGACCAGTAGGGGTCCACTTCCTAGAAGAGCCGGGAGGATCCTTTCCCAAAGCCCTCAGCAGGGCCATCCAGGTGGCATGATCTAAGAACCCTCCTAGTTGCTGTCCCTGATAAGAGACATAGAAGAAAATAAAGTAATTAATAGCTGCCAGGGTAAAGAACAAAGAAACAGTGAACATGGGAAAAATGGAAAGAAAATTTGTGTGTGTGTGTGTTGTGTGTGTGTCTGTGTGTGTGTGTGTGCGTTTATGTGTAACTTGGGTGACATCATTATCAATGAGTAGAGTTTTTTTTAGCTCACTCAAGTTTCTCACTGATATTCATGTTCCAAAATAGACTGTTTGAAGCTTTCTCTTCTTTGTTAAGGGAAAGTTAGGGGGAAACAAAGTGAATTAAATGAGGACCTAGTCTTTTTTTCTGAAGTGCATAGTTGATGTGTCACAGTCCTCCAGACTGGAGCTGAGAACCCAGTGTGTGCAGATTGTGAGCTCTGCCTGCAGCATTGGTTAACTCCTGTAGATATCTCTGAACAACGACTGCTTCTGCACGTGCAACACTTCCTCTGAGCTGCAGAAGCTTTAAGAGATAAACTGCTGTTGCCCATGGAGACCAGTAGCACTCAGAGTGTGCAGACATCAGCAAAGTGGATATCTTCTACCTTCTGAGACTGATTCTTGTCTTCACGACACCTCATTGTCAGAGAATCCTTCTTCCGGAATCAAAGGCATTCCAATGTCCAGCACAATAGGGCAGAAGTAACTTTGTGGTCACTGATAAAGTGCCTAACGGGCTTTCCTTGGGAGGATCAGCACCATTCAGAATCTGATTGCCAATAAAAAGCAAATACTTTTGCATTAAACTAGTAAAACCATTTTCTGTCAATAAACCTTAAGGACTGAAGAAAACTTGCAGGGGGAATGGGTCAGAGATCAATCTGAATTGCTGAACATGTTAATTTGCTGCTTACAGGCGGTTGGGATTTGCTTTTCTTCTTGATGTTTAATTTTTCAATTTGGGGGAAATGTTTCCTCCAAGGAAATATACCCCAACTGTTCTCTATACTCTGAATTTAAGCACAGTTTTATGTGAAATAAAATAATAGCAATGACAACTGCAACCAAGGCCATCAGAATGTCAAAAATAAAGGCATCTTTCATAAGAGGTGGAGTTGTTCCTACTGTACCCGGTGTTGCAGGACAGGCATTTCAAAAGTGGAAGAGAGCATCCTCACAGTCAAGCTCTGGCCTTGGGGAGAATGGCTGGTGTGAGTTGTACTGGGCGTCATTCATGGCCCCATTCCCTCCAATTTTAAGCCCCTATCAGTGTGTACGGAGTTGGTCAGCTAAGAACACGCATGTCTTGTGGACTGAGTGTTCATGTTTAGCAAACATAAAAAATGATATCTGTGCTGGGATGTCTTCATGTCTAATTTGGGGGAAAATGGTTCAAAGTTCACATTTTTTGATAAAAAATACTTTCAGATATTTAAAAATTGGGCAAAAGAAGTAATAGTTAAATAAGTGGTATTTGTTTTCTTACATTTATCACTTCTTGGTTGGGCTATGATGTACGAGCAGGTTACAGAGGAATTCTCCCTTCCTCCAGGCAGATGCTGTACCCTAGCAGGGAAGAAGTAAGGCTGGCTGACAGGCGTAGGCTAGGTTGTAAACATAACTTATCCCATTGGCTACGGGTCCTGGTACAGAAGCAGGAGTGTGTGTTCCAATTATGGGAATAAAAATACTGCATGGGGTTCCCCTTAAATCCAGATAGCTGCATGGATTCCTTTAGATATTTCTTTGGTATAGAATAGGGTGTTTGTTACCTAGACCATTAGTGTTAATTAACAAGAACACAACTTGGAGAAAATTATATTATTTTGGAATAGATATATGAGGAAGAGAAGTTATGCTAACATTTTCATTTTAGACAGTGTCTTGAAAGAGAATTTTCCCATCAAAGAGATGTTTGGTTTCTTTTGTTGCTTAATTGTTTAATGAAAACAGTGACAGTTTTAGGATATGACTTAAGATTTTCAAGTGGTCATTCATCTGTTCTGTAAAATAAGAAAATATATGAACCGTATATTTAGAATTTAGGGTGAATTTTGTTTTGTTTTGTTTTTTTCTTCTAGATGCCAAAGTGGACATTTTCACTGCAGTAGAGGAATACAAGCTTTCTTAGAAGCTCAGAATTTAATGCAGACAGCAAGAACCATGGTACTGGGTGTTTTATACTGTTGTTACTCCCTGCAGAACAATCGTGCATGGGCACTGGAGCTACGACTCTGCATCTCACCATAGGCATCATTTTCTTGAACTGTCTCAACAGAGATTTTGCTGAAGACCAGTTTTGATGAAATTCATACGTTCCAGGGTAGGAACATGAGGATTAGAATTATTAAACAAAAGGAACAGAGATATGAGAGAAATAAAAGACAGAAATGCAGAACAGCAGCTGGAGGGACATTCAGTGAATACTGAACCACCCGTGTTTATTTTCCACATGCTTATATACTTCACTCCAAAAGGGAAGGGGAGATGCAACAGACTTCATTAACATGATCTAAGGAATAGACTTGAATTTTCCGACTTTGGTCTAGGTGGAAGGGATCCACCTCTATACCCAAAATACTAACCACACCCTAGGTGAGGATCACTTGTTTGTAGGCACACCTGTTGTCAACAACTTTGAGAGAGCAAAAATAAGCTCAAACTCTCTGACCTCCAGTCAAGGTGGAACAGGGTCATATCTGTGGGTCCCCACAAGATTTCAATCTTTAAGAGGGCAAACAGGCTTTTTTCCACTGCTCTTGCCTAAGATCTAGATTTAGTCAGACCAGCCACTGTCACTCCTTGGTCTAATTATAACCATCTCTCAGGATTTTATGTCAAATGTAGAGAAAGAAAGCTAATGTTCTCAGTGACTACAACAGAATTTTACCCCCAAAGCCTGTTTCACTCACTGTAGGCAAATATCAGACTTTCCAAACACCTCTCTCATATATAAGACTGGTTTTCTTAGGATTCAGTACCCATCAGTTGTGTTTGTCTGTAGTATTTATGTGTGTATGCTTTCAAAGAATTTAATTTTTTAAATTATTTGTTTATGTATTTACACGTAAGGATATTCACAGAAGTACAGCGCCTGCAGAGGCCAGAGGCGTTGATCTCCTGGAGCTGGAGTGACAAGCAGTTGTGAGTCGCTCATTATGTATCCTGGGTCCTCTTGATAAGTAGTAAGTGATATCAATGAATGAACCATCTTGCCATCCTTGTGTATCCTTTTAAATAGAAGAACGTTCATATTCTTGAAGGAAAAAGATGAACTACTGAGATCTGAGTTGGATCATAGAGTATGGCTAACTGGTTATGTCGTTTTCTGACTGAGAATGGCACAAGGGTCACCAAGGTGATAGTGTGTGAAGAAAACATTATCCAAAGGGCTCCCCTGCCTTTCTCTCCTCCCCCGTATTCTTTCCAGTTGCATCTTCCCCATTTTCCTGCCATCACAAACTCATTAACTGTGGTCTTATCACAGTCGTAAAACATGGGGAGAGTTTGATAGGGAAATTAATAATAAATATATTTCAAGTCAGGATGAGGGGTACAGAGGTAGGAGGGAAGAGGGGAAGGGGCAAGAAAATTGGGGAGGAGAAGAAGCAGACCAGAACAAAGTCACAGCTTAAAGCATTGTCGAGAGCTCATGATGAAAAAGAGTTGACTTGTCAAAACTTCAAGAGGAAATCTTGAGGAAGATTACTTGTTTCTAAGCCCATCACCTTAATGACTTAGTAAGCACTAATTATAACAGAATTCTCACATATTTAACACAGCCTCCACAAAGTAAACTGTTGAAAATCTTATCTCCAAGGAGATTACAAACTGAGTTGGAGGATAAAAGGGGATGAGCAAACTACCATTTGGTGACTTTGTCACCATGGAGACCCTGTTTTGAACCTACTACAAGTTCTTTTCTCATAAAGAGAGTCTGTTCTTCAAAACACAAGAACAAGAATCTGGGTTATTAAATGAAAGATTCACTCTAGGCCTAAACTATACCTTGAAAGCATAAAACAATGATGGAAAATGGTGGGCTTCTGCAAATCCACTCTCCTTAAGGTGGCTGCAAAGCGCTGTGTTACATAAGCAGCTCCCACAAGCTACTAGAGAGTTGCATGCAGAGCAGTCTCTTTAGCGGAGGAGAGCTACAGAATGACAGTGGAACTATGGGAGATAATTGGAAGCTCCGTGGCAAGGCCAGGAGACCCAGAAACCCCCACCCCAATTGTTTCTAGCTCCTTCCCTAGTTTTCAAGCCACAGAAACTCTTGTTCTTTAGGTTGAAAGTCATGAAAATTTTCCTCCATATGAGGCCTGTTCAAGTTTTTGTATCTGTCTTCCTACTTTATTACCTTTTTAAATTGCTTGTGAGGTTGGATCAGTGTGCAGCAGAATAAAGCTAATTACAACTTGCAGAGCCTAAATATAGCATAATGACAGAGTGTCACTCCAGAGTAGCACTGAGCTGAGAAACATTTTGGAAAGCTAAAACAGAGGTTATTGAACGACAAGGAGATAGCCCCGGGGCTAGCCAACATCAGAGCCCTGAGTTACTCAAAAGCTCAAAATGGAGCGCTGACCAATAGGTTTGACGTGGAGGAAAGTTAGTCTCTTTTCCACTTTGCTTGTTTTGTACTGTCCCTTAATTTTAGAGAATAAACTGAATGGTGGTCAACTGATATTGGCTAGAGAGAGCCAGTGTTTATTTAGGGATGTGGAAACCTTAGGTTGAAATAGAAAACTCACAAAATCAAGATATCAAAAATTATTATCCCCCAAATGACAGGTAGAGTCATACCATAAATGACACAAGTGCAATGATTTGATCATCAAATGATATGTCATTATTTCAGCTATTAACCAAACTTGCCAGGCCGTTGGCCTTACATGACTACTTTTTATTCATTTGTTTTAGTGTTTTTTCATCTACTACTTTTTCCCTCTACTTTGGTGAGCATATACATAGCAGTTGTTTCTAATACACATACACACATCTCTGGCATAGAGATTTGTACAATGCAGATGCACACACAATTGGTGGTCCTGATCTTTGTATAGCCTTTATGTTTAAGTCAGATACAGCTATTCTGTCTCTAACACATGTTGGCTTCATTTAACTGAGGCTATCTGTGAATTTAAAATTCTGACTTCCCTCCATGTGACTGTGTGTTCATTCTCCTCTTTGGTTCTACTTTGAGCTTCCAGCATATAGTTTGTATTAATGCTTGATTTAATAAGAACCTTTCAAACTCAGAGTAAGCAGAGGATATATAGGTATATATAGTGTTGTATTCAGAGTACCGTATTCAGAGAACTGTATTCAGAGTTCCACCCCAAGGTTGAAGCCAGTATTTAGCCTTAAAACCAATGCAAGGCTACTTCTGCTTTGCCAACTATGCTCCCTTCCTTTGTGGAAAGCCCATAAGAAGTCTGCACTGGCACTAACCATACTCCCCTAAGTTGGTACAGGCAATCTGTTCTCCATTTGGGGAAGGTGCTTGTTTCACTGAGAGCAGGAGACTGGCAAAGTATCTTCTCTTACTTCTTCACCATCTGTCTACGTCCTTGTCTCCTACCTTGAGTCTATATTTGGTACTTTCCTACGAACAAGGAGAAGCAATCAATAGGCACAGAGGCAGAATGAGTGCGGTTGATGCCTCTGCAGTGGTCCTGGAGATGAATTTCGAGCATGCTATGATAAGACACCCAGCTTCTTCATTTACCGTGCATGCTATAAACTAACGGTATCTCCTCCAAGGTTTATGCTTCTGTCTTAGCTTTCTGTGGTCTATTGATCTTGATGAATTTGCAACATATAAGACCAAGCAAATACTTACAGACCTTAGTGCTGCGTAGCCCCGTGACTGTAGGAAGTATGAAATACAATCTTCTGACAGCTGTGAAATTGTCTTATGATGAAAAGGAGGGACCTAGAATTTAGTTTATATTTTTCACATTAACAAAAGCATGAGCATCTAAAGATAGAGTTGGCATCACTCAAGAAGTACGTCTCAATCTCATTTCTGGGTTAGGAAAAGTGCAAGTTTGTGTTTGACTACATTAATGTAAACAAGTTGGACCTTTCATTCCAGTCTTATATTTGGAGCATGAGCACAGAGCGTGTGGATTTTGAAGTTTCAAGAAAACTGTGTGTTGTTATCAGTAGTTCAACAGAACGCTTCAAGAGAAACACTTCAAAGAGTCCTTACTTTCCAAAGATAAAAAGGGTGTTCGTTTTTCTATAAATGATTCCAGCGTGGGAAATTTTACCTAACTCTACATAAAATGACTATGTCATGAGAGAAGAGCAAAGTCGAACTTCGCAAAGTTAGCAATTCTATTTAGCTATCTCCCAGATTTTAAAGTGAGCACAGACAGTTCCACGGGAGTCAGTGGCATCCCCTTTGATTGACATCTATGACCTTCCAAAAGCTTCCTCTATCCAGTCTTGCATATTCACTATTTTTGCTTGCTTATTTTTTTTGAGCTTGTTTTATGAGTTGAATTAAACAATTCTGCCCCTTGTTTGAGTATATTCCCTCCTGTTGGTTGAAAATGTTCCAGGGTAGAAACTAAGGATGACACACAATTTAAATATATCATTTCTAAATACTGAGTGTGAATTTCTGTCAAGAATCCAGGACTCCCTTCTGCTCCCCATGAGATTAGAGGCACAGATAAGACTCAAAGAGATATGGAAAGTAAATAGCCGCTGATCTTCTTTGTGGCTGGTAAGATTCTAAGTCGCATTGACAGACCATGGGGTTTGTCTCGTGTAACTTGAGGTAGAATTTCTCTCACAGAGTGGACAAAGTGGACTTAGCATTCCCACAATCACAGAGCAAGGATGTGGTAGAAGGGAATAGGGGTAAAAATGCCTACACAGATGGGGTGAGTACTTAGCTTGGTGGTAGAGAGCTTTCTAAGCAGTCACAAGGCCCTAGGTTGTAATTCCAACTTCACTTAAAATCAAAAGGCAGCAAAGTTTAGCACCTGTGTGTCTCTGTCTTCCTATAGCTAGTGTTCCCAGTGTAGAGCCATGAAAATTTTACACCTTTGCTTGCCCTTGCTAAGATAATTATGCAGATGCTGAATGTATCTTATTGTCTTAATTTTATGTTAATGAAATACAAACTCCAGAAAGTAGAAAGCCAAGCTGGTACTAATTGTGCAAGGTTTAAAGCCTTGTTGACCTCTAACCGACCCAAAGGGGCTGCATTAAAAAGAAGAGTGAGTTGACAGAGAGTTCATTAAAGGTAGAATTAAAAGGTAGCAAAATTCCATACTTCTAAATGAGCGGTTTCAACTAGAGACCATTTCTTCTTATGCAGGCTATTGCACAATGTCTGGAGATGTTTTTGTTGTAACAATTTGGTCTTAGTAAGATAATGTGGTATGCTATGGGTAGAGACTCATCCTCTATTGTCCTCTAATGGGGACAGGAGCTCAAAACAAAGAATTAGCCTGTCTTCAAAAGTCAACAGAAACAGCACCAAGAGGTCTCAGGCTGAGCGATGTTTTGAAATTAGTCTTCTCACTTTTTTGAATTGTCTCCTGTGAGAAATAATGGAAAGTAATGATTCTGAGACTTGAGTCTGCACTCAAGGTCATGGGCAGTTCCCTATCTTCATAGTAACTCCTCTTTTCATGTGAAAAACACATTGACCAACATTTGCAAAGGGTGCAGCTGTGTGCAAGTGCCTGCTGCAATCCTAAATACTAAGACCTTACCTTTGGAATCTGGATTATCCAATCCTTTCTTAAATATTTGTGGACATTCTGTACACACTCTAACATTGTGATGTAAAAACAGACAAAGCTTTTTGAATGAGTTTCAGTTTAGCAGGAAACAATCTTTATGTCAAGCCCCATAGTGTAGGAAAATCATGTGATATGATCCTCATATCACAGGCAAAGGAATTGACAAGCATTACATAAATTGGCCATCAGAGCATCAAAGTTCAAAATGTGTTAGAATAACCTGTGGGTTTTGTAAAAGTCCAGTTTAGCAGGTGTGGGGCAGAACCAGAGATCTGCATTTCTAATAAGCTTGCAAGGGCTTATCGCCTTTGCATCGTGATTTGAAGAAACCTCAAGAGAGCGGTCTCTGGTCCATATTGTGTACTTAAAGATCAGAAAACTGAGTGGGACAGTGGGAAGTGTTTTTTGGAATACACACAGAATCTGTAACAGTAGTCACTCACCTCTCATAATGGCCAAATATAAACAAGCATTGTGTTCCCACTGGGAAACAAAGTTCAACTTTCCAGATGTGTACTGAGTAAGAAAGCAGGCTCAAGACTGTAATGGAGGCAAAGATGAAAAAGGAGAGGGACAGATATTAATTAAATCCAAACTCTTTCAGATACAGCTGATGGTGTGCTCAGGACACACTGTGGTCCTGAATAAGCAGAGCCAGCACTGCAGTGTGCTCTTTATTAAGTGGTGTCTGAAACTGGTTAGATGTGCCAATGTTTGGAGAGTTTCTGAGCCACAGGAAAGATTACTTGAAGTTCCAGACAAGAAGAGGCTGATCTCCATAATGGAAACTGAGGCTTTTCAGGGCTCTAAGCTTTGCAAAGAAGGATTATTATGTGGTGGTAAGGGGGAGGAGGATGTTGATATTTAGGGCAGTGGATTGGGATGCTTAAAAAAGACCAGAAAGGTGGTCCCCTGCTGATCTTCTAAGAATGAGGTCCATAGACTGTTCTCAGGCATCAGCACCACACAGCACAGGCAACATGCACGCACGCACACACACACACACACACACACACACACACACACACACACTTGTGAGAATAAATCATGTGTACCCAAATTTTAACATAGTGACACTTTCATCTACAAATTTCGCAAGCTCAGTGACTGTGCAATTGGTCCAGCTAGATGGCTCTGAAGGTAAAAGTGTTTGCCACTGAAGCCTGATGGTTTGTGTTCGACATCTGGATCCACTGGTTGAAAGAGAGAACCAATTCCCAAAAGTTATCCTCTGACCTACACACACACACACACACTCACACGTGCATGCAAGGGGATGCGTGCACATGCACACACAAGCATAATAATAGATAAAAAATTATTTTCAAAAAAGAACCATGTAAGACACTTACAAAAACAAAT
This sequence comes from Ondatra zibethicus, assembly GCA_004026605.1. NCBI lineage: Eukaryota > Metazoa > Chordata > Mammalia > Rodentia > Cricetidae > Ondatra > Ondatra zibethicus. Next base: position 117,895 of record PVIU01002746.1, on the reverse strand, counting down.
TATGAAAAAGACATAAGTTTTAGAGTCAGTTTCTAGCACCTTGTTAGAACATCCACAGCCCTCTTGTACCCGATGCAAGCCACAGACTGCAAGTCGGACATTTCTACTTAGGGTGTCAGAATGGGTCTGCATATGTCCTACCTTTCTTTTTCCTGTGAGTAGCTTACATTTGCATTTAATGGCAACTATCCAGATTCTGTGTATGGCTCAGCAATTGCCCAGAACTAAGCACATTAAAGCACATTCAGATCCACTAACCAAGTGCTTCTCCAAACTGGAATCCTATAATGTGTTTTGCTGAATAAGGCTACAGTGAAAACACGCAACCAATATGGGTGTCATTTCATTTCATGAAAATGACAGTAGAGACATTGCCACGCCCTTATCTTCTAACTTTAAGCTTTGCTTGACAGTCTACATAGGAGCATGTACTTTTTTTTAATGTGAAAGAAAAATCACATTAAAAAGCGTGTTTTATTGGTATCTTGGCTTTAAAATGATGTTTAAGTGTAAAATAGTTAATGGTTCTCATTTTATCCTGCAAATGCAAGTAGTGGTTTCTCTAAAGTACTGACCTTGGGAAAAAGTCATGCTGTGCATGCTGTGAGCATACTTCTTATATGCTCAGGGAAGATCTGTCGTCGTATGAAATATGCCACACATGGAATGAATTTCCCATTGAAGACAATATTTCTTTCTTAAATAAATGTTTCACTTGCCATTAAAGTAAACGGAGGTTCATGAAGGTTGGCTAAACAAAGGAGCCCATTTGTAACTGGATGGAACCAAGAGTATTCAACTCCCAACCACCCTTAACTGCAGAGGTTGTATCTCAGGGACACAGATGGGTTAGACGTGTGATCCACTTACCCAAGCGACACAAAAACAGAGTGACAGCCATTCTGTAGCCACTTACCAAAGTGGAGAGAGCATTTGCTCTTAAGGACAAACAGTGGGAATAGGGCTATAGAGAAAGGAAAGGATTATGATGAAAAGTGAGTTGCCATAAAAATGTTTCTCACATTTAGTCATAAAACAGAGATTCCTTGACCATACATCCACACCAACTGGGAATGTGTGCCTGTGTACACACAAAGCAAGTGAATGGTACTTTGCTAATTCCGTTAAATTTCGCCCAACTCAACAAGATAAATTTCCTAAACAGGATGCTCGAGTCCCCTCATTTCATAAATTGAAATATCCAACTAGCTGTTAATGTGTGTGAAGGTAGAAGACAGCCATGTATAGCATTTTAAATTTTTACTTTAGCACCTGTTTTGGGATCACGTGAACTCATGTTTAAAGATATTATTTAAACATTAGAGATGAGACAGCCATTTCTCTGGGTCTGGTCAACAGTATATCCCAAGGCAGTATAGTTAAAAAAGCTCAGGAATGTATCACATTGACTTTTCCTGTTTCCTCAGTGGGACTGACTCTACAGGTATGCCTGCAACACTTCAACTGACTTCCAATTTTGCACTTAGAAAAACTGAGTGAGATGGCTGTTCTTGGTTGTCAACTTGACTCCATCTGGAATTAACTAAAACCTATAACCCAAGTCTCTGGGTACACCTGTGAGGGATTTTTTTTTAATTAAATAATTTGAAGTGGGAAGACCCACCTTTAATCCAGGTCTTTTGAGGGGGGGAAGATCTACCTTTAATTAAGACCATACTTTCTAGTGACAGTCAATATAAAGGGCATGGAAAAAGAAAGCTTTCTTTTTTTGCCTGTTTGCCCTCACTCTGGCTGGGAACATCATTCCTTCACTGGTATTAGAGCCTACTTCTTCAGGATTCCAGCATATATTGAAGACCAGCTGAGATGTCCTGCTTTGCGGACTGAACAACTACTGGATTCCTGGAGAACCATTGTTGGACTAGCTGGACCATACCGTGTAAGACTAATAAATATAGTACGTATTATATTACACATTTTTCTTCATATATATGTATATATGAATGAATATATATTTATTCATTCTATCAGTTATGTTCCTCTAGAGAAGTCTGACTAATACACCAGGTATTATTAAAATAGTGAATTTCCAAAAAAGGTTGCAATAAAAAATATAGCTGCAGTGAATTTCTGGTTTCCACCGCGTTATAACAGGTTGCAATTATACTCAGTTTGGCCTTGCCACTCTTTCTGACTTTCTCTACAGAGAAAGCTGACAGTGGTGTGGGCATCAAGATCAATATGGGCACACATATCATAAATCTGTTCCTATGGTTTTACTAATTGAACCACTTAAGAAGTTGCCTCCATCATAGCACATGACATTTCATTCACCATAAAAGACAAAGGTACTTTCCTAAATAATCATGACACAATGATCAAATAGGAAATTTGTCACTGTTGCAATATAATATATAGTCAAAATGCAGGGTTTTTGTTGTTTCTTCATGTATGCGTGTAGGCCAGAAGAGGGCACCATATCTCATTATAGATGGTTGTGAGCCACCATGTGGTTGCTGGGAATTGAACTCAGGACCTCTGGAAGAGCAAGCAGACAGTGCTCCTAACCTCTGAAACATCTCTCCAGCACCTCAAAATTCACTTTTTTCCAAGTCTCCCCATTCTGTTATTCTTTCCTCAAAGATTCAGGATCCAACCTATAATTATCCATCTCATGTAACTGATCGCTTCCTCTTCCTTGCTCTTCCTTCCTTCCTTCCCTTCTTCTTTTCATCTTTATCAGATTATTATAGAGAAATGTAGGGCAGTTGTTTTGTACAATGACCTGCTGTGTGGGCTCCTCTTCTAGCTCTCTTGTGGTTATAGATATTATTATTTTTAAGACTATGCATAGCACTGCTTTTCTGTAACACATTTCCAAAGTATTATATGATTATATTGAATAGTACATATTCAAGAACTTATGCATCCACCACTCTCAGTTTTAAGTGCTGTGATTTGTTCTTTCACTCTCAATTCTGGTTGTGCTGCTCTGTTATATGATAATAAAGAAGTAATTTACATTTTCAAATGACCCTGGAGGGGCAGAAATGCCTCTACTTGGACAACTAGATACATAGGTGTAGACACAACTTGATTGCATAACTATCTCTTATTAATTATAGTATGAATACTAATCACATAGACATCTGTTCTTTTCGCTCCTTCCTCTAGAGTCTATCTGTGAAGACAAGTATTTTCTCCTTTTAACACATCTCACAGTTCAACCTGTTTACCTTGTGAATTACTGACCTAAATATGTCATTAGAATCATGTTTTTTGACAGGCTATTTAATACAGAACTCTTCCAACTTATCCAATGACCAGATTTTACGTCTGGATTTTGTCAACTGCTGTGGAAGCAGATCACTACAGAAAGTTTCCTGACCATTCATTCACACGAGGAAAGAAGAAGAGAAAAGCTGAGATGTTGGCTATGTAGAAGGATGGTTTCTGAGTTTAAATTCCCTTCAAGCAACCACAAGGATAGAGAAAAAATGACCTGACAAACTTCAAAGAGATTTCAAGAAGTCCAGAAGTTGTGGGACACCTTCTGTGGGTTGGTGCCATTGCCAATGGTTTTCTCTCTACTTACTAGACATGCAGGTCTTTCTCACCTGTCTTCAGACACCTCCACCTGCTATAACAGGTGGAAATTTTGTGCTTGCAAAGTCATATAGATGCAAGGAAAATGATTTTCAGAAACAGGTACAAATTCCTTTTTTTTTTAATGTACTGTTTTGTGGTTTTGCTTGAGACTCTTGTTTGAGAAATTCTTAGTGCATTTCATGGAATTTACACACCAGCAAAAGTCTTGATTTATACTAGGGAAGACACTGGACAGGCCATTGCTCCAAGGAGTAAGTTTTGTTTACCGAATGTGTGGTTTACCATGGCAGTAACTACTTACCATATTAGAGTTTTACTCATTGCTGGGAAGGGCTAAACCGTGGGTGCAGCACCATTTCTGCTTTCAAGCAACTTACATTTTAGTATAATAAGCTTATAATCTCCTAGGAGATTATACTAATCATGCTGATTATCGTAATGACAGCCTTCCAAAAAGCCAAATAGTCATCACAGTGATTACCCATAAATAGTAATTGAAAGATAAAACTAATATGAAAGTGATTTCTGTAAATCTCTTAAGTAGAATAATACTGAAAAGCACTTGATACAACTATCAGTGTTACAACCAAAACTCAATTCAAACTACCTGCTTAACACCATGCCAAAAATTATCTTGGATTTTAATTGCAGAAATAAACAGAATAGACGATATGACAGTTATAAATATTTTAATCCTCACAAAAAATTATGGAAGGAACAATTACTACCCATGTATTTAATGAGAATGCAGGGTTAGGGAATTAGGCTAACCTGTCAAAACCCACAAAGCCAGATAGGGGCTAAGGCTAGATCCAACCACACTAGACAGGTAGAACCTACACTAACTACTGCAGATTGTTTTCCTTTTGCCCCATTTGATACCTTCTCCCCCAAGAAATGTGAGACAGCCCTTTTGGGAGCTGTATGGAAAAGCCTAAGCAGCAGCAATTCTAGAGATATAATTTCAGCAGGAGTGGAAACCACTTAGCAAGAGCATTTTAATCAAAGCCATGTATGCATTAATTTGTAAATCCATTCGTTTCTATAGAACATTATTTATATATAGCAAATGCATAAAACTATGTGTAAGTCTATTAACTGAGACAGACACATTCATCCATGTGACTGCCATCACAATCAAGTTAGACAAAACCATTAAAGTGTTACCTATGAACAGCTCTGTTGGGGGAGGCTGCTAGTTCATTTCCCAACTGCCCTGACTTGAAATAATCATACAGAAACTCTATTATTGGCAATACTGTTTGGCCAAAGCTTAAGATATTTCAGGCTAACTCTTATATTTTAAATGAACCCATTTCTATTAATCTGTGTGCCGGTGGCTTACCTGCAAGATTCCAGTGGGCTCCGGTGGAAGCATCTGTCTCCTGCAGGTGGCTTCATGACTTCTCTCTGACTCTGCCTATTCTCTATATATAGCCCTTTCAGCCTGGCTTTATTCCATTAAATAATGGAATTCTTTATTAACCAATGGCAATAAAACATATTCACAGCATACATCACCTCCCACATCACCTCCCCTTTTCTGTTTAAATAAAAAGGAAGGTTTTAACTTTAACATAGCAAGATTAAATATAACAAAACAAGTATCAATCAAGAGTTACAGTTACAGTATTTATATCTACTTTATCTCGTATCATAACTAAGGAAAACTATAACTATAACTATCTATTCTTCAACTCCATCAAAGACCCCAGAAGGATATAATATTACCTAACTTAATAGTAAGTTTATTGTAAGCAACTTCCAAAACTCTAGAATTGACAGAGACATCTTGTTGCCTGGACAGTCATCCAAAGTTCTTCTGTATCATTGGGGCACCCATATTCAGCCTACAGACCCATAGTATCCAGCAGACATTTCCATGAAGCAGTAATTTCAAAGACAATTCTACCTATATTGAGAGTTTGTTAGTCAGTTTCTTCTGTTTCCTGCAAAATGTCTAGCAGACTCTTTTTGTTGTTTTATGAATCAGGAACCCCAAAGGACTGTCTCACCTTTATGCAAGTTCAGAAGTCATTTCTCCATGAGTCCTGCATGTCCAATTCATAAAGCATATTATCAAGCAGTCCAGGCAAAAGCAGTCTCTTGCCCAAATGGCTAACCAACTCACTAAGGAGCCTCTTTAAGGTTCATCATCCTCTTGAAGTAATTGGTGCTCCCAGGAGCAGATGTGTCTCATTGTCATCATAAAATGTCTAAGTTCTTAAAACATTATAAGTAACATATTTTGTTAGTCTTTGAGAGGTTTGAATAATAACTATTCATCTGAAATATATCTCTGTACATCTAGAAAACCTAACTAACATGACCACAAGCTTGACTATTATAGATGACTATCTATTAACCTGTATTTCTTAATTATACATTACATTTTTAAATGAGCTGCATAAACACAATACCTTAATTAAGAGCAGAAATATGCATATAAAATTGACCTAAAATTTGTATCAATAGACCAAGAACCATACCAATGGAAATCTCTATAGCATATCCCCTTTTAAATGTAAACAAACATTTATAAACAATATTTGGGATTTTGGGTTTAGTTCTCTCCAAACTGCTTCCTGCTTTTTGTTAGGCTAAGTAATTTCAGGGGTTATTCATGGTGACCTTTCAGGGGATCTTGGTCCATCAAACCACATTAGTCTGGAAGGAATCTACTGGTTCCCATCCTCTGTGGAAACAAAAGTAGAACCTCTTTTCCAAAGCAAGAAATCCTTAGACCCACATTATGAAGTCAAGATTCCTTTAAAGTATATATGTTGGTTTAGCTTAGCAGTCCATGCAATGAAATGATTCTCTGTACTTAGCTCATTCACAATCAAAAAATTCAAAGAAAACACAATAATATACATAATCTAGGTTCTCTGTATATTCCATCTTTACATGGCTTATTTTTCTCATTCTATTACTTTTTCTACAAGTTTACTCTGTCAATTTAAAGACTTTGTTTTAATTTTTAAAGATCATTTACTTATTTTTATGGCTCTATACTCTTTTTCTTCTCTCTCCCAAGCCCATGTACATTTTTTAAACACACTGTGACCCATATAGGTTTTTTCATCTGAATTTGTTTTTATTGTATATCTGTAATCCTTTTCTGACCAGGACCACTTCTTAAAATGCTTAGTGGCATAGCTAGGAGTAAGGTTGCTTTTGGCTTTGCCCAGTCCAATATGGCAGAGGCATGTTCACCACCAGCTCTGGAACTGCCAGGTGGGAGCTGTCCTTACCACCTCAACTCTGGATGCACTGTGCAGCATATAAACCCTTTTTATCTGAATAAAAGCTAAATCTGCCATGCAGCTCACTGTGTGGACTAGAAATAGCTCTGTGAATGACAATGATAATCTTCCATGCTATCCTGCCTATGTATTCCTACCAGCCTGCCCAGGTAGGGAGTACTGAACCATGTGAATGGTCTCAGCTACTTTGTAGTCATCTATACCCTAAGTGGGTGGCGGGCATCAACCCCAAAGAAGAGCCAGATCTGTTCCTGTAACTAGCATGAACAGGAAGCAACATAAGGACTGGGGATGCCGAAATATTTCATTTACTATGCAAGTAAGTCTCAGATCATTTCATTGCTGTTACTAGCATTGCAGGAATATGCCAAACCTGGCTCTTCCATTCTGTTGATGGCTATTTTGTTTGGTTTTCTTACCACTTGACTTTTAAGAGTAAAGTGGTCATGAACATTTTGCAAACAGGCACTCATCTGCATCCAGGTGGGGATGAAATTTGTAGGCCACAAAGTAGGCATATTTACTATATTAGCTTTCAAAGGGGCTGTGTATTTGACCTATTTACAGGCAGTAGGCAAGATTTCCCAAATTCTCCCCAGTACGAAACACATTATTCTCATTCAAGGTGGTGTAGAGTAGCAAGTCATTTTGTAACAATGTGTCAGCAAAGGTGAAGCATAGCTTATTTCAGACCAAGTTTCATTTCACTTTCAAGCATTGTTGACTTATTTTGTAAAAGTGAAAATTATAAGCATAATGGACTTTCAGTAGATAATGTCCATTTCCAATGAATAATACTTCTTAAAAGTCATTTTTGAATTATAATGAAAAAAATTTAGCTCATGAGAAAATAATGTTCCTAATGTGTGGGACAATATTACTTTCCTTTTGTTATCTTTCAAATCTAGTTTTCTATTAACTTATTTCCTTTTGTATTTATTCTGCCTCTCTCATAGGTAATGTTTCACACTGCTTCTGTCTCTACACTTTCTTCTTTATTATATTTTAAAGATTTGATTTATTTATAATTCTGCGTATGTGCACACGAGTATGTGTGCATGAGTGCAGTGTCCATGCAGGCAAGGGAGGGTGTCAGATTCCCTAGCACTAGAGTTACAAGAAGCTGTAGACACCCTACTTGATTATTGGGGACAAGAACTCCAGCCCTCTCGACGAGCAGCAGCTGCGCGTCATCACTGAGACATCTCTCCAGCTCCATTGTTTTAATAGCATATCATAAAGACAGCATCTGGGGTGAATGAAGTCTTCTAGAAGTGCTTATTTATTTTCCTTTGTTTTAATTAAATTTTCCCTTTTATTTTACATCCTGACCGAAGTTTCCCCTCCCTCTTCTCCTTCCATTATCCTTCTGCACTCCTCCCCGCTGCAATCTACTCCTCTTCTTTTTTTTTTTTTTTTTTTTTTTTTTTTTGTTCAGAAAGGGCAGGCTTCCCATGGGTGTCAACAAAGCATAGCATATCAACAGAATAAGCATAACCTGCAGGACATCCAACCCACCCAAGCGTACCATAGCTTTCAGGCTGAAGAAGATCAGCTTCCCAGAATGCCAGGCAGCAAGCTGTTGGCAATGGCACGAGAGCTTCAGAGTTGCTCTTGTTTAAGGTATCATCTTCACCTGAGTTCAATCAGATACTCCCATTCTAAATTTCAGAACACATTTGTTTCCCTCTTCTTTAAGGAGTTTTCCCATGAAAAAGTGAGTTGCCACAAGGCAATTGCGGCGTATTTGTTAGAGGAACATGAGAACTCTCCCAATCAGCAGGCTGGCTTCAGGACATGCTGTGAAGATCCCCTCCAAACCTGACAGACTGCATTGACTGCGTGATAATCTTTGGATGCTGAACTTTCATTTGGTCTCCTCTGTTGGCCTCTCTCCACTGTGTGTGGGCTGCTCACTCCATTCACCGTGTTGTGATACACTGAGGAGAACCTTGCCAGGTTAAAGCACCATGAAGTACGTCTTTCCAGTCTCTTAACCCATAAGAAATAACTGTTCTTTATAAGCCACCGAGTCTATTTTACAATAACAGCAGAAACAAAGGGACATATTCAGCACTGTCAGCCCTGTGCCTATAAGGGAAAAGGCCATTTTAGGGCTGTCATGGTACTGTCTGATTCTAGTGTCACAGCTTCAAGGACACCTTAATTGGCCTTGCCTTGTCATTTTCTCTTTATAAACATTCAACTGCACTCAAAACATAATGCACAAATCACCATATCTCAGACTTTGTATCCATCATAACTTTCAAATCACTGACTATAATAGCCACTTGAATTTCCGACACATATACTTCCATTGGGATTTCATTGATATCATCTATAGATATCAGGATTAATTGAGATGCTATGGTATCCATTGATCTAATAGTATCTCATTTTATATTGGTAAAGATACTCAAAAGTATTGTTAAACCAATCTCCAAGTCCCAACTGTGCTAGGCATAAAAGAAATGGTTCCTTAACTGATATCTAAATTGCGGAACCCATAAACATCTTATGCAGAAAAATTGGTGAAGGGTTACAGATGGGATTAAAGATCTTGGCATGAGGAGATTATTTTGGATTTTATTTGTGAGCCTTATATAAAAGTCCATATACCAATATGAAAGAGAGACACAGAACAATTTGTTATGAATAGAAAAGAAGTGAAAAAGATCATTGTTCAAGGAGCAGGAGAACCCACTGGAAAGTGGGAGACAAGGAGCAGAATGGATTCCTGTCCAGGGCTTTCAAAGGAACACAGCACAGGCAGAAATTCACTGTGTCCCAGTCAAAATGCTTTTTTTTCCCACTTCTTGACGACAAAAGTCTTGGATAGTAAACTTCTGAACTCAAAAATAATCAAGTGTGGGTACTGAGCTACAGGAAGCCACAGAAATTAATGCACCATCTCTGCCAGACCTCACCCAGGAGAAGGGGGCCTCAGCATTCACACTCATGGGTCCTTAGGCAATAACCGTATTCCAACATCAGCCACATTCAAGGGAGTTCCACCCATGGACAGCACGGATTGTCTAGACTAGAAGGGACTTTGAGGATCGTTTGGAGAGAAAGAGCACTGAAGTTGGATTATGCATGGGCCATGAAGAATGGCAGACACAAGGGTGAAGAAAGAGCTCACCTCTGGAGGGTCAATGTCAGATGTAAAGTACCCAAAGCTGTGTAAGAATATGAAGTAGCCAGGAGCTTTAAGAGGCAATTCAGTTCTGCATGGAAAGTATGGAGAGTGTGGAAAGAGGATACTATTGATAAACAACCCTAGTGGGACAGTGATATATGACAGAGTCTCGTGACAACCCAGCCCAGCCTTGATTTCATGCCATAGCCAATGCTAGTCTTGAACTTACATTACTTCTCTGACATCATACTTTTATTTTAAATATCAATTAGAGATTTTTTAATGACAAACTATTGTCTTTCTACAGGAATCGCTTTAACTCTTGAGGTATATTAGAAATTAAGGAAGTATGAAACAGAAATTAGCATCAGAAGACTAGAAAATATATTCTCTTACAAAATTAGGAAAACATGCTGTCTTGAGTTTGCAAAAATATCAAATAATGGATCTAAGAAGAAAGAATATAAGAAAAGAGGGATGGATGGAAGGAGTAAGAAAATATTGGAAGGAAAAGAAGGAGAGGAAAGTTGGTTGGACTGAAAGTAAAAGGAAGAGAAAGAATGGAAGGTAAAAAATAAGGGGAGGGAGGCCCAGGAATGAAAGGAAGAAGGAAAGTAAAAAAGAATAGCGGAGAAGAAGAGAATTATAACACTCTATTTGTTGCTGTGATGAAATGTAGTCTATCATTTTCACAAAGATTTGAGTATAACTGAATATTTGCACAGAGACAAGGTGAGCTCACTCCGGGAGCGAATAAAAGCAAAGGCTTGAATTAAGCATCACTTTCTCCTGGAAGCACAGAGGCAAGGAAAAAGGGTCAAAAGGGCAGTGACAGAGTTGTAAGCACTTTATCGCAAGCATAAACATCACTGGAGTGCATTTGGAACCAAATTACCTCCCTCAGACCTGAGATGTTAGCATTCCTGACCTACTTAAGCACACGAACTTTACTGTGGCTTTGAGGAGGCTGAGTGGGGGCTTGCACGGACACTTGAGAAAATGGTTGTACCTCAAGGACTAATATAACCCAAGCAAATACAAGTCATCCTGCTGAGGAAGACCTCATAAAACTCTAAATGCCAGGGCCAGAACTCTGACCCATGAATATCAAGTGTAAATGGACATACATCACTCTGTCCCAGGAGACAATGGCACCTTTGACTAGTAGGCAGGCACAATTAGGAGATCCAATGCCTTGTGGAACGTAGGAGCTACGCTCAGTGAAGACTCAGCTGTGACTTATTAGAAAGGCAATTAAATTCTCTGTTCTTCCAACCACATAATGATCAATAAGACAGTTGTGTTATCCAAAATAAGAAGCAGCATCTACATGGATATACATCTACATCTACATGAAGCAATCTGATTTGGGATTTTATAATAGAAATGATGAGAAAGGAAATAAGACAGCCACCTGAACTGAATGACTGCATGTTCTGCATGATGTAATGGTTGCCAGAAATAGTTTATAGAACTGAAATGTATGATATGTAAAGTCTTTAATACACTTAAAACTTGAGTTTAGTTCCCCTGTAGAATCTGCTCTCCCCAAGATAACCCAAGATGCCAGTGGTGGTTTGAATAGGTCTGACCCCCACAAACCCATGTTTGAATACTTGGCCTGTAGAGAGTGGCACTATTAGAACATGTGGCCTTGTTGGAGAAGGTGTGGCCTTGTTGGAGGAAGTATGTCACTGTGGAGGCGGGCTTTCACATCTCATATATGCTTAAGCTGTGTCGTCTGTGCATCAAGATGTAGAACCCTTGGCTTCTTCTTCAGCACCATGTTGGCCTGCATGCCCCCATGCTTCTCACTGTGATGATAATGGGCAAAATGTCTGAAACTACAAACCAGTCCTAATTAAATGTTTTCCATTTAAGCATCACCATGGTGTCTCTTTAGAAACACTACCTAGGACAAAACCCTTCAAAGAAGCAGTCCCTTTAGGGTACAGAGCTTTCCCACTTCTAAATGAAGCCGATTCATCTGTAGTCACAATAACCCAAAGCTTATGAATGAATAGAAAGATGTGGTGCACCCTTTTCAAAAAGTTCTGACATATGCTAAAGCATGAGTGAACCTCAAAGACATTATGCTAAGTAAAACAAACCATCATAAGATGCAATTGTAGAATGAAACTTGCTTCATGCAGATAGTTTTACAGAGAGGGAACATGAAGAGGCATTGCCATGCATTGGAGGACAGTAGGGAATTCTTATTTAATGGATATAGAGGTCATCTGGGGAAGATGGAAGGTTCTGGAGATGGCTAGCAATGGTTATATAATACTGTAAATGTACACAGTGCACCTGAAGAAGTAGCTTCAGGTTAACTTAGTAAAAGTGTGTTATTTTTAGTTTACAAGCAAACATAATTAATTTTTTAATAAAGTTGATTATGAAGGTACTTTTTTCCCAATTTGTTTAGGGATAATTTGGTTCAACTTGTAAATACCTTTACATGACGATTGCAACTTCTCTTTCTTTCCTTCTCCCCACCCCAGAATGACTTTGACTGAGGACGAGTGAGCAGCTGCTGCACACCAGGGAACAGCAGTTAAAGAAACTGAATCTTCATATTGCACTGGTGGATGCTCTCTCAGGCATTCTTTTTTCTTGCATTGACTCACGTTCACACTGAAAGATCATCTGGTCCAGCCACACAGATGCAGAGATGGGTGAGGAGGCAGGCACTGCTCCAAAACCAAGTCTCACAAAGATATCAACTGGTTGTACATTTCAGCAGTGACTCCCAAAATGTGGCTTAGCCGATGACTCCTTTTCTCACTCATTCAGAACATGCTGGAACTATCCTTCTTGGATTCTTAGCATTGATTAATTGATATTTTACTTGTTATAAAACATGAGTACTCTAGGAGACATGAGAACAAGCAAATGAGTGAGAATACAGCATATAGGGTAAAATTTTCCCAAGAATAAAAATCACAATGGAAAATTTAAATATGGTACACTTATGTAGCTTAAGAAAATTTAATTATGGTACATTACGTTGCTTAAAAACTGAAGTTGGATTTTTGTTATTTTCATATATTTATCTATTCAAATAGTGCAGTTTCCATTGGCTGTTGGCATTAAGAAAATAATCTCCGAGTCTGGCCCAGGATCCTAACCCTTCAACATCCAACCACCCCTCTAGGATCAGAACCAGGCTGGAGCTATCTGTTTTTACTCTCAAGTCAAGGCTGACCCAGGACACTGACCCTGAGCCTTCCCTCTGTGTTGTTCGTCCAGGCCCAATCAGGAGCCATGTCCTTGAACTCTCTTGGTGAGTCTGATTCCGGTCATTCCTCTCATGCTGCTCTCTTAGGCTCAACTTGGAAACACATCTGTCTGCTTTCTTACTGACCTGGTCAGGAACCCTGACCCTGTTCTGCCCCACTCAGGCCCAGGCCTAGGCAGCAGCTACATCCTCAAGCTCTCCTGCTGCGTGTTACCCTGAACTCTCATGTCAGCCCCGCTACCTGTCCAGGCTAAGGCCTGAGTAGGTGCTGAGTTCTTGCAGTCTCTTGACTACTCTTATCCTGAACCCTCACCGGTGCCATGCCTCCTTTCCATGTCATTTTTCCAGCCCCAAACAGAAGCCAAATCCCTTAATTGTCTTCGTGAATCTGATTTAGTTCTCTCCTCCCACACTGCCCGCCCCAGGCTCAGGCCCAGCTGGGAGAAATATTCACATGCTTCTTATGGTTATTCAGCCTGGTTTCTTGTCCCATGCTGGGTATTCATACCCAGTCTCTGCTGGAAACCACACCAGGAAATTTATACACATTTCAACCTAGCTATCTCACACCATTCCTAAGACTCTGTGTCATACCAGTCTCTCCCGGACTGTAATCACACTGCTTTCTCAAATCAACACTGAATATCCGAATGACTGACCTGCTCAGCCCTCCTAACTGACCAAAACTCAATAAACTTTGGTCAACAATGAAACCAAAAGTCTAGTCAAATATGGCAGCTACAATCTTAACACAGACAAGCGACAAGTGAAATAAATCCATATATCTAGATCCCATTGAAAAAAATCCAAAAAATATCAAAGACCAAGAGAATATGACACTATCCTATAAGATCATAAGTCCTGTAGAAATGTACATTGATAGAAACTACCCAGATGAATCTCAGGACACAGAATTTAAGAGGACAATTATAAGTATGATCAAATAATTTAATTAGATCAAAGGGACATGAGCAAACAAAATTGTGAATTTAGAAAGGATAGATTAAACTCCTAATTGAAGTCTACAAAATCACAAATAAATGGCAGAGTGAAATTATGAAGGTACCTCACGGGCAGAGGGAACACATACGATAATGGGCAGGTGATCGCACACCTTCAGAAGTGAGCAGCTCTGTGGTAAGGTGGGAACAAGCTGAGTCACTCCTGGCAAGGCTGACATATAGTGGACTTGTCCCTCACAGAAAATAGAGAGAAGTTTCTTGAAGACCAAAATTTGAAAAGGCAAACCACGAACCACTTGAAAAGAACCTTCATCCAGCAACTGATGGAAACAGAGGCAGAGACCCACAAGGGAGCACTGGGCTGAGCTCCTCAAGTACAGATGAAGAATGGGTAGAGTTAGAATATGAGCAAAGAGGTCAAGACCGTGATGGGGACACCCACTGAAACAGTTTACCTGAACTAATAGGAGCACACCAACTCCAGCCGGACAGGGAAGGTGCCAGCATAGTATCAAATTAGACCCTCTGAATGTGGGTGACAGTTGTATAGCTGGGACAGACTTCGGGGACACTGGCAATGGCACCAGGATTTATCCCTACCACTTGTACTGACTTTTTGGGAACCCATTCTCTTTGGATGGATACCTTGCTCAGCCTAGATTATAGTAGGGAGGGCCTTGGACCCTTCCCAAAGCAATGTGCCTTACCCTCTCTGAGGAGTGGATGTGGGGATGAGGTGGAAGAAAGGTGGGAGGGAGGAGAGGGAGAAGGAGAGGGAGTGGGAACTGGGACTGGTATGTAAAATGGAAAAAGATAGTTTGTTTTCTTTTTTAAATAAATTATTTTTTAAAAAACTAATTATGATCTGAATGTGGAGTTCAATAAAGATAAAAATACTGAAGCAAACTTGAACTGAATTTAATATTGAATCATAAACTTCAAATATCCAGGGCTAAATCTTACCAGTAGAAAGAAAACATTCAAGTAGAAGACAGAATATTAGGACTGGAAGATAAAGTAGAAAAATTGGGCCAGTCAGTAAAAGAAAAGGAGAAATTAAACCTTACACAAAGAATATGAAAAAACATTGGCACACAGTGAATAGATCAAATCTATGAATTATAGGCACAAAAGAAAGAAAAGGATCTCAAGTCAATGTCATAGACCAGATCTTCAAGAGGATCACAGCAGAAAATATCATCAAACTAAGGAAAGACATGCCCATAAAGAGAAAAGAAACACACAGAAAACCAAACTACCAGGACCTGAAAAGGTATTCCTTGTTCTATACTATAGATAAAACAATAAATATACCCAACAAAGAGGAATATTGGCATCTATAAGACAAAACCCACAAATCACATTTAAGGGAAAATCCCTCAGAATAAAAGTTAACTTCTCAATGCTAACTTTAAAAGCCAGAAGTGATTAGAGCAATGTATTCCACGTTCTAAAAGATCACCGATGTCAACCCAACGTATTTCCCCTAACCTTCAAAGATAGATACTACATTAGAATGAAAGGTGAAAAAAATTATTTTAAGCAAGTGAAACCAGGAAGCATACAGGTCTTGTTTCTAATATCTGCCAGAATAGATTTCAAACCAAAACCAATCAGAAGAGAAAAAGAACATTTCATACAGAACAAGAGAACAATTAGCCAAGAAGAGATTACAATCCTAAATATATATTCACCAAACACTGTGATAAGCAGTTTCATGAAAAGCATTCTACTGGATTTCAATCCACAGATTAACACCAACTCAATAAACAGTAGAAGATTCTAACATATCACCTCCTCTAACAGGCAGGTGACCTAAACCAAAATAAACAATGAAATATTAGAATAAATTGACCACATTCATGTAATAAACCTAACAGGTATCTGGAGAATTTTGCAACCAAACTCTAAAGAATATACATTTTACTCAGCAGCCTATGGAAATTTCCCCCAAATAGGACACATACTGTAACACAAAACAAATCTCAAGAAATGCAGAAACATTGAAATAGCTCCATGTATTTTATATGATCACAATACAATAAAACTAGAAATCAATAGCAAAGCAAAACCAAAATCAAGACACTCTAGAAATAACACAAACTCATTAAGACTAAACACAATGATGACTGGGTCAAAGAAATCAAGAAGAAAACAAAAATAAATTTCCTGGAGCTAAGTGAAAGTGAAAACACAACATTTCAAACCCTCTACACCACACTAAAAGCAATCATGAGAGGGAAATTTATAGATTGGATGTCTGCTTTAGGAAATCATAAAGAGCCTGGTGTAGTGATGCATACCTTTAATACCAGCACTCAACAGCAGGCAGAGGCAGGAAGACCTCTATGTTTTCAAAGCCAGCATGATCATAGTGAGTTCCAGGCCAAACAAAGCTACATAATGAGATCTTGTCTCAAAATACGTAAATAAGTAAATAAATAAATATAGAAAGATAACAAATAAATAGCTTAATGATGTACTTCAAGGGTTTAGAAAAACACGAGCCAAGAGCAAATTAAAGCCAAACTCATTACATGGGAAGAAACAATAATACTCCACAGTAGAAATTAGCAAAATACAAACAAACAAACAAAAACAGAATTAATGAGTCTAAGGGCTTCTTACTTGAAAACCTAAGCAAGACTAACAGACCTTCATCCAAATCAGCAAAAATAAATGAAGATGAATAAAATTAGAGATCAAATGGAAAAAACAACAGATGCCAAAGAAGGTCAAAATTATAAGAAAATTCTTTAAAAACCTATACTCCATTAACCTATGAAACCTAAAAGAAATGGACAAATTTATATACATTCAAACCACCAAAACTAAACAAGAAACTATTAAATTAACACTTTAAATAGACCCATAACAAGTAAGGACATTGAAGCAATAATTTAAGTCTTCTAACTTATAAAAGCCCAGGCAAGATGCTGCCAGTGTAGAATTCTACCATGCATTGAAAGAAGAACTACAACCACCGTTTATCAAATTATTTTCAAAAAGTAAAATCTTGAAGATCTGGTCTTTGACATGGACCTGACATTCTTCTCTTTTTGTACCTAATTTCTCATTTTCCTTTATTGTCTGGCCCAATTCCTCTACTTTATCTTCAAGTCCTGATATTCTGTCAGGAGTTAGAAGACACCTCTAAAATCCTTCTATGATACCAGTGCTACTACAGTAATAAACCATGTCATGACCCAACAACAGCAAAAGAACTGTAGGCCAATATCCTTGATGAACATGGTCACGAAAATTCTCAACCAACTACCCAAGGTTCCTGTTACTATCGAAGGTCGTGTGGATGTCCAAGACCTGAGGTTATGTTGGTGTCTAAGAGCTATAACTGCACCTGGGACAATGATGACATCCAGACCCTGCTCCTGCCAAGGACCATGTCTGGGTCCCTAGTCCTAACACAGCCAGGATCTCTGTCGAAACCCAAGTCCCATGTAACCACCAAAGATTACACAGAAACCCAGAGTCTGATTGCAGTCCATGACCATGTTGGTGTCCAGGGGCCAGGCTGCCACCAGAGTCATTCTGATCTGAGTGGCCTGTGCTTCCACCTGGAACCAGGATGTCATCTGGGTACAAACTGCTGCAAAGGGCCATATCTGGGTCTGCAATTGTACGGCAGCTGGGTTCTCTGTTGATGTCTACAGTCCATGTCACCTCAGGAGGCCATGGGAACCATGTGTGATGCTGAGCCAGCCTTGCCCTTCGTTGGCTCTGGGATAGCTGGCCCTGCCCCTCTGCCCCTTGCTGGACACTGCAGCAAGACAGCTGGCCTGACCCTCATGGGAAAACTGCCCCTCCACACACATACACACTACTCACTATAGATAAAGGAGAAATGACCCTGATGGCACGCAGGGACTCGCTTGAACCCTCACCTGAGGCTGGCAGTTGGGGAGGGGGGGCAGCAGTCCCAGTGACCTAGACTGACAAGCTCAGCTACCACCCAAGCCCACAGCCGAGCCTTGGGTTGCCCCCCACAACATCTCCCCACCTAGAACCTGAGGAAGCTCGTGAAGGGACTGGTCTTGTGGAATGATATTTGAAGGGTCTGTAGGATTTCCATGACTTGGGGCAGCAGCAAGGTACTCCCTAGGTATGCACTGAGGAAAAGAAAAGCACATGTATTTATCCAACATCTGAAAATTACTTGGGTCTTAACTTTTATAGGAGATTTCATAATTACTACACAGAAGGAAAATAATACAGAGTAAGGAAATAACAACTGCACACCCCCCCCTTTTTTGGTTCACCAAGAATGTTTATTGAACAGAATCCCCAAACCAAAGCGTCACTGGCCTCCAGATTGATTCAGCTCAGTCCTTCTGAGCTACTCTGGTTATGCTACCATAACCAGAAGTGGTGATGGAGCACGGTTTGCTGCATTGTCCCTTTGAGGAGCCAAGCCATACACCTTGTCAAAAATCATTCCAGTAAATACATCCAAATCACAGAAATTTTTAAAAGCGGAGAGTTGGTCTGACCTTTTATATTTATATTGTATTATAAGCTCTGGATTTTGGGGCTAGGGAAAAAAATAAAACCCAACACCTTTAGCAGAGGAAAGAATCTAATTCTATGGAGTATAAGCAAAAGAGTGAGGAAGGGAGAGAGAAAGAGAGATTGTTGTTGTTATATACATATTTTTGGTAAAATGACATGCATTTTGCTATTCTTACTGACCCACAGATTATATTCTATCTTCTAAAATCTTTTCAGATTTGGAAATCCATCTGTTTTTAATCAAACTTGATCCTGGAGAATGTTTGAAAGTTCCATGTTAGAATGGTTAAAGCAATTAAAGATGTAGGCCTTGGTGACTTTGTCTGGGAATTCAACTGTCTGTTAAATAATCATCTAAGTGAGATGGGGGGAAGATGAGGGGGATACTAAGAGCTCAAAAAGGGTTAGCTCTCCCTGAATCTAGAATTGGGATGAATTATGTGGCCATAAAATATGAGGTAAGTATCAAGTTACTCATTATGCTACACACACAAAAATCAAGGAAACCGGGTAAGCCACGCAGCTCGCTGAAAGCATCTGTTAAATTAAAGCTCATCTATTGGAAAATCAACTTAGACCAGACAGAGAACATCTATCATTATAAGTATAGCAGGTAAATTGTGATTTGACCAGAATGCATTTGTATACAAGGTTTTAGCCAATATAATGTTTTTGTGTAAGTTTTCACAAATTAGGTTTTCCAAACAACACTAATTAAGTTTATTCCCTATCATTATCTTTGTGTTCCAACAACATGGGGAATTTTTTTCTGAATGTGGCAGGGTGGGGTATGGAGGTAGACATACCCTGTTGAGCAATAAGGCTGGAACAGTGGGTGAATGCTTACATAAGGTGTCTTGGATTGGGAGTTTGAATACATGTTACGAAGAATGAGAAAAAAAAAACCATTCTTATCCCGTACTTTTATTTCAAATTAGTTCCTGGTGTCTTTATCACCAGGAAACTCCCAGAGTAAGAGGAAGCATTGGTAAACTTCCTTTATATGGGCCACATGCGTCCACCTCTGACCTGCTGGTTTCTTCTACAGAGACCTGATTAGATGCTAGAATACCACCAATTGTTCTAGATGTTTTCTAGCAATTACAGTCAGCGTGTCTCCTGGGACTGGGATTCCCCACCAACTTCTGAGGACTGACACAGGAAACTCACCAACATTCTCACTCAGGCCTTTCAAAGGCATCCTCCCCAGTCTGCATTCACACCCAGCCTTCCTAAAGCAGGAGGAAGGCAACCTAGAGAACTATTACAAGACTGTGGACATTGTACCTATACCTGTGTTCGCATCTATACATATACCTGTGAAAACAGGAAAATGAGAGTCTCATTCAGTCATTGGGGACATTTTGTTGAAAGAATGAAGAACTTGTTTCATTTAAAAAAAATAATAAGGGATTCTTGGTGAGATTTAAAAACCTCAATAGTTCCTATTCTTTGAAAAGAGATAAAAGAAAACCAAGAAGAAGATAAGTAAGTTAGCATGAGCTTATTTTTTCTCCTTTTAAAAAATATCATGCTTAAAATCTTATTTGCCAGTACTGCTCCCAGTCCTGCCAATGTGCTGCAGCTAATGGAGCTGTGCACTCAGGCTATAGGGTTCACAGCAAGCCCAGGTTGGGGAAACCAATCAGAGTCTGGATGGAGTGGGCTCAGAGAGACCAAATCAAAGCAAACTGTGCAAACAGGAACAGAAAGTGGCACAGGAGTCTGAAACGGAGACTCTCACACCAACCTACATACCACACCACTCCTGCCATTGAGCTACACGGGATTGTAACAATTCTGTGTGCCACCTGAAGATGCAAATAGGTCAACAGGAAAGAGTCGGGATGTAGGCCTTTCACAGTCCTTCAGCACTTCAGTCACAGAAAGCACACACAGTTGAACAGGGAGGCAGAATTATTACCTACAGCTGATCAAGGAGGTCGGATTGTTACACGCAGATAAATAAGAAGGCAGGGTTATTCTATACAGCTGAACAAAGAACCTGCTGTAGCTAGTCTCCACAGGAACAGTATTTGAATAGGCACGGCCTCAGTCCCTAAACACTGCAGGGAGGAAGGAACAGTGGAGATCTCTTATGTATACTGTCAGCACTTGCCCTTGGAGCCCATTGCCCCCAGATGGTTTTTGCCATCCCTCTCAGCCTCACCAGGAGAAGACTGGCCCTCCCATGGTGCTGAGGAACTGGAGTCCTTAACGCGGCTGTGCCCATGTCAACAGCACACATTCATTCGCTCAGGACTTCCTTTACTCAAGCCTTCCTCTGCTCCCCACAGCCAATAATGGTTTTGACACACCAATTAAAGGTGGAAACTAACTGACTGGATTAAAAAACAAGATCTTATTCTCTGTTGTCGCCAAGAAACAAAGCTCACTAGCAAGGATACCCAGGAACTGGGAGTCAAATAAAGGAATTGAATTAATAAAAGAAATGAAAGTTGTAAAAAGCCTGTATTATTGGTCTCAAATCTGATAAAGCAAACATCAAGCAAAAGTTGGTGAGGATAGATAAAGGTGAAGACAACAACACATTCATGAAGAGAACAGTTAGTATATCAAGAGGCTGTAGAAATTGTAATATTTATGCACAGAATCAAATGTCATCAAATAAGAACTAATGGGTATGAATGAATGAAAGGTCAGGAAACAGCAATGGTGAGAAACTTCAATACTCCATCTTTTGATAGATCTTCCAAACAGAAAATAAACAAAGAAACACATAATTTACTCATACTACAAATTTATTAGATTAAATACATCAACAGGATATTTGATTCAGAAAATGGTACATACACATTTTTTTTAGTGGATCAAAGAACTTTCTCCAATGTCATTCATATTATAGGTCACGAATCAAATTTAAATAAATAAAAAACATCAAAATAATATCTTGTATCTTAGAGTCCATAGTATAATAAAATAGAAACTAACAGTAAAAGAAACAACAGAGACTACACAAACAATTGAAGACTGAACAATTACACTTCTGAATGAAGAATGGGTCATTACATAAATTAGGTGGATACTTTAAGGTGTCTAGAGTCAACTTAAATGACAGCACATTGTAGGTGTGTGATTGTTCAAAGAAAGGAAAACTGCAGTGTGGATTGTGTTAAAATTATAAAAGTCAGACCTTGGTCCCTTCAGAGTAATCTTCTAAATGTGACTCAGGTCTCCATGAGATCACTATAAACAGATTGCAAAAAAAAAAAAAAAAAATTCAGAGCTTTGAGGGCAGTTTGAGGCTTACTCATTTATTGTATGTTGCTCTTTGAACTACTGTGTATTATGAACCTGATAGACATAAAAGTGATAAATATTACTGAGTGCATTGAATGTTGCTCCCAGCACTGTTCAAATGCTCAGTAGATATTTATCAGGTGGGCTGTTTTATGTCATGTCTACTATATCATCTCTCCTAACAAATGCCTAGTCTCTCTGTAGATATTTAATTTTGTATTATATATCCTATAGATCTGTTAATAATTTAACAATGCTTTAACTAAAATAATGATAGCACAGTGAACAAGAATCTTTGGGACAGAGCTGAAGCAGTTCTAAGAAGAAAATTGTAGCTATAAGTGTTCATACTTTAAAATCAGAAATATTCTAAATAAATAACTTAATGATGCATTTCAAGGTTCTAGAGAAACAATAAATCAAATCCAAATGTAGCAGAGACAAAGACATGATGAAGACTGGGGAAGAAATTAGTGAAATAGAGTCTACAGCAGTGAATCTCAACCTTCCTAAGGCTGTGACCCCTTTAATATAGTTCATCATGTTGTAGTGACCCCCAAACATAAATTTGTTTTGTTGCTACTTCATAACTGTAATTTTGCTACTGTTACAAATCATAATGTAAATATTTTTGGAGCTAGAGTTTTGCCAAAAGAATGGTGATCCACATGTTGAAAACCACTGGTCAAAAGGGATAAAGCAGATAATCAGTCAAATACTGAAATGCTAAAAAAGAATTGACATGCCCTAGCCAAACTCACCAAAGGAAAGAGAGAAAAAAAAACAAATTAATAAAATCAGAAATGGAAAGAAGGATGTTACAACAAACTCCAGTGGAATTTACAGAATCATTAAGAATACTTTGACAAAATACATCATAAAATCTAGAAACACAGATAAATTCCTAAACTCATATAGTTTGCCAAAATTTAATCAGGAGAATGTAAACAACTTAAATAGACCTGTAATAAGCAACAAGACAGAAGCAGGTATTCCATTATTCTCATAAAGAAAAGTCCACAACTAGCTTCATTTTCTACCTAATTCTATGAAACTGTTAAGGAAGACCTAATATCAACACTTTTCAAACTGTTCCAAACAGCAGAACTATGAAACTCATTCCATAGACTCAATATTACCCTCATAACAAATCCAAATAAAGTCTCAATAAAAAGAAAACCTATACCAGCTTCCCTGAAAAACACAAATCCAAAATATCTGCAAAACAAATGCAAAGATATATTATGCAGATCATACATCAAGACCAAGCTGGTTTCATGGCAGGGACACAAGTTTGGTCCAACACATGTAAATCAAAAATTATAATATTTCATATAAATAGTGTTCAAGAAAGATAGTCATCTCAATAGACATAGAAAAGGCACCTGACCAAGTTCAACTTGCCTTCATGATGGAAGTCCTGAAGACACTAGAAGGAGAAGCAACATATCTCAAAACAAAACAAAAGGCTGTATACAACAAACCCACAGCCATCCTTATCCAACGTGAGGAAAACTAAGAGCATTTATTTTCTCTAAAATTTGGAACAAAATGAAGGTGCCCAATTTTATTCAATATAGTGCTCAAAATCTTAGCCTGAGAAACAGAAAAAGAAAAAGAAAGAAAGGGGATACAACTAGGAAAGGAAGAATTCAAATGATCCCTATCTGAAAACAACATGATCTTGTACTGAAAATACCCAATGGAATCACCAGAAGAGTCTAAGATATGTAGCTTTTTCCACTCAATACAGCTCGAAAAATGTGTATCTAGAACTAAACCTACTCAAAGAGATGAAGGACCTTCCAGTGAAAGCATTTAAGAAACTGAAAAACTGGAGAATAAATCAGACAATAAAATGAATTCGCATGCTTGCAGATTAGAAGAATTGATATTGTACAGATGGCTCCATTACCAATAGCATTTTACAGACCCAGCACATTTCTCTTCAAAGATCCAAAGACATCCTTCACAGAATTAGAAAAGGCTGTCCAAAAATTCACACAGATAAGCTATCATCAATTAGACTTTGTTCAGAGGTAAATTTATAGGCCTTTTCATATATATTTTAAAGCAAGGTGGTTGCTATATCAATGATCCAATTTTGTTCGTTAAGACAATTTTGTTCATAATAACAACTTAAACTTAGAAAATGCAGACTATGAGAAACAATAAAGATAAAAGCTGAAGTTAAGTAAGTAGAAAAATGATTGAACAACAGGGAAGAAATCAACAAGGTTGCTACTTTGAAAACCATATAAATTTAACAAAAGTTATTGGGGAAATGTGAAAATTATTGCTATTAGAAATAAAAGGAAATGATTTTCCATTATTAAAGCTATTAGTTTGAGTCAG
This sequence comes from Ondatra zibethicus, assembly GCA_004026605.1. NCBI lineage: Eukaryota > Metazoa > Chordata > Mammalia > Rodentia > Cricetidae > Ondatra > Ondatra zibethicus. The sequence continues at coordinate 93,574 of PVIU01002746.1, read as the reverse complement.
GAGTGGCGGCCTTTAGTTCAACTTACAATGGGCATACACACACTAATATTTTAATAATACTCTTGAATATTTATATGAAATGAACTAATACTCAAAACAGAACAAATTTGAAACATGTTAGAAGTGTTTTTAAATCAGCATTTTTCTATATTTACAAAATAATGTGAATAGATATTTTAAAAACTTCCCTAAAGAAAATTCAAGCATCAGATGGTTTTACAAGAAAATTTTATAATATTTTTAAAAAGAACAAACCAAATTTTATTCAAACTCTTCAAGAAATGACTAAGGAGAAGGCTATTTGCCACCTAACCTTTGAAGCCAGAGTTGTCATGATAAAAAACCTTGCAAGGTTACTATGAGAAAGGAGAGTACAATCATCCTCATAGTGTATGTAGAAACACAAAATGAATAATAAAATCTACGTGTGGTGAGATCCAAATTCAGAAAATACACTTCAACCAAACTGGCTTCATGAGAGAACAACATTCAGTCAAACAAATCACATCAGATGGAGGTGAAGGGGACTGCCGAGAAGCTGAAGATGTCCATGCACCCACCAGGGAACACTCAAGAAGCAACGATGAAGTGAAAACTTAAGTTCCCCATAAATCCCAAGTCAATCTTCCAAATCAAGGGATGCACAGATTGAGAAATCATATCTACTATTCCAGGCTGTGTCTATAACAAATAGAAATATGCCATGTCCTTTTGCCCAGAGCCTTGTACAGTGAGAAGTGGAACAGGGGACTTGAATAGCCATAAGGGAGCCCTTGGAACAATGGACAGAACTGTTCAGAACAGACAAGCAAAGAAATCAAAGCACACAGATCCTGTAAGGCTACAGTGAACAGGCCATCTCAGCTTTCTGCACATGTGCCTTTGTCTTCCATCCTCCCCACTTAGCATGCCATGTGTTCTAGACCATTCATTCCCTTCTCTTCCACCAGGAAAAGCTCTGTATCTCTTCTGATGCTTCCTGTGGATAATTTACTCTATTTCTCAAGCTAAATGTTTCTCATGGAGTTCTCATTTTATTGGTTCACCGGTTTCATTGTTTATGTTGAGACAGGGCCTGACATATCACAGGCTGCCTTCAAATTCTTCATGTAGCTGAAGATGACTTTTTAACTTCTGATCGTCCTACCTAAACCTCCTATGTGCTGAGATTTTAGACATATGTTACCACACCCTCCCCCTTTTTTCCGATACTGGGACTAAAACCCAGGGCGTCATATCTATTAAGCAAGAGCTCTACCAACTGAGCTGCATTTTCAGTTAGAAAGTAGAGCTATTTATTCCATCATTTGGTATTTGCTTATTTCTTCCTTTGTTTATCTGGAGCTGGGACTGAATTCAGGTCTTTAACCATATTAACCGGACACTACCCCTGAGCTGTACTGCCATCCCTTTCTTTTAAAAGTATTACTGTAAAATGTTTGTATCTTAGGAACTGCTGCTGACAAATTCAAATGTATCTTGGCAGCCTCAATCTTTGAGCATCACATAACTTCCTGATTCAAACACTTTCATCTTAAATGATTTCCAATAATCAAATAATAAAAAATTATGGAAAACAAAGAACTTGAAACATTGTAACATCTTGGTGTTACTCAATGTATATTGTACTCTTATTATAATATATCAAATGGCATGACTGATGGTTGTGACTTCAGATCCACAACAGATCTTAGCATTTGCTAGGGTGAGCAAGAACTTGAGAAGGAGGAGATGACAAATTCTCTTTATTTAATTTTAATTTTCATTGTGATCGGAGATGTAGAGTAAGCTTAAAACAGCATTTGTGAGTTAAAACTGTTGATCAAATGTAATTCTTAAAGGTCTAAGTGAGCTTTCTCCTCTTACTAATTAATTCAGAGAGGACAACATGAAAGTGTCTGTTATTATTGATTAATTTTAATGTCCAAAATACTATGTGTCATTACGACATTGCCATGTATGTACGCCGTTGAGTTTTGCTCATATTCTCCTCCACATCCTCTCTGGTCCCCATTTCTCCTTTGGATCCCTCCCTCCATCCAGATTCCTTTGCTTCCTCATATGCGCACAGATATTTAACCCCCTCCCTTCTTTATTTGTTGTCAGTTGCTTCCACCCATTGCCCTATCTTGTCCCTTCACACTTAGAGGCTCCACGACTCTCCACTTCAGCCTCGTATTTGCTTCTATGTCACACGTATGTTTTAAGATCTGGAGTCTGTACATGAAAGAAAACATGCCTTATTTGTCCTTCTCAGTCTCAGCTTCTTCACTTAGCACGATGGTCTCCAATCTCCTAAAGATTTCTAAAATACAGCTCTGGTCTATTTTAAGCAAACTCAATAATGACAGGCCAGATTTATCCACCAAGAAAATAAAACCACACAAACACACTAGGAACTGATGATTGGCAAACATTCTCTATAAAGTCTCTTCATGCTGCAAACTCCAGCTATCACTCTAGACCATGGATTGATTTATGAAAATACACTTTAACTATGACTTCTCCAGAATATGGTATTTGTACAAAGCTAGAGGTACCTGCTCACTAAACCAGTCTCACCTAGAAATGGAAATACTGGCTTGTGCCCAGCATGCCATTAAGGATTTAAACCTGTCCCAGCCTATTTAATTATATTTACCACAAGCTTCAATGATGCTTTTCAATGTGGTAAGCATGTTATTTTTCAAGAAGACTGATTGCTATATTAAAATCTTTTGAGCAAAATATTAGCATGTTACGTGTGGCTTGGCAATGTAACTCTTTGGAGATATTTTATGAAATATGCAAGTCAAAACCATTTTAGGCGATTCCCCTAAGGAAACAGCACAAACAAACTGAAAAAAAAAAAAAAGAACGATCAGGAGTCTGCCTTTGGAAAATTCAGTGATTGCTTGCTGCTAATTCACAGGTTTTGGCTCTCTGCTACCACGTTCCTGTTTTCCTGGCCACATTGTGGGGCAGGGGGAGTTCCAGTTACTCACTGAACTCCATAAATAGAAGACATTATGCAGTGAAAGAGCGGAAGAATAAAAATCAAGTTATGGTTTAATGGGACTGATACTCCGAGAAGAAAGCCATAAGAAATAAAACACTGAAAACAATGAGAAAATGTGTGACAACCTGTGTGGAGATAGACATACATGGAGTCATGGGTCAGCCTTCTATTGCTATGATAAAAAGTTACCGCAAATGTAATAAGTCAGAAGATGATTTATCATCTTGCAATTCTGTTTGGCAAGTGTCTGCTCTAGTCTCAGGAGATTAAAATCAAGTAGCTGATAAGAAATCTCCTCCCTCCCCCCACTGAGGCTTGAACCTATGGCCTTGTGCCTTTTAGGCAGGCACTCTACCACTGTGCTACAATCCCAGCCAAAACCTGGGATCTTCCCCAAATGATGGGTCTAAGAATCTGTCTTATTGTTCATTCGTGGTGTTAGCAGAAATATCCTTCTGGTTGTAGCCCAGAGTCTTCATGCCCTTGGTGACTGTCACATGAGAGCTGTTCCCTGTTTACTTAAAACATCTCCCATTCTTTGGCTTGTGGGAACCTTCACCTTTATCTTCACAGCTAGCAAGGGAAGGCAGAGACCTTCCCAGACCTCCTCTCTCTCAGTCACCTCCATCTCTGTTAAGGGCCCATATGATGCATCATCCCATCCAAATGATGCAGGACAAACCTCTCTTTATGTACTCAGTTGATTAGCAATTTTAACTCTATTCCCATAGACCCTATTGCCATTTAATTTTAGCACAATCCCAGGCTTAGAACATCAGAATATAGTTATGTTTGGGTGCACATCACACTGTCTAATCAAAATTATTTAAATATAAATACGAAATATGTATTTAAAATACATTGTGGCTATCTTTATATTATAATATACTGATCTCTTTGTCAGTTACTAAATTATTCTAGCTACTCAACATCTAATAGTGATAGTTTATCACAAAGTATGTAATTTTATAGTAATTTCAAAAGTAAAATTATAAAATAATCATAGAAAAGTTAACAGATTAAGAAAGTAATGATAATATTAAATCATAATCCATGGCATACAATAAGGATCCATTAATCTATATGAGAATACATGAATAAACAAATGCATTATAGAAAAGAAGGAGCCTTTTCCCAAAGGGGAATTACAATAGCTAATGTGAACGACATAGTCAGCTTAACATTTGGCCAGAACTTAGACATAACTGCTTCAGGAACATATTGAATGGGTGTTATGAGCAAAAACACACTTTCTCAAATATCTCCCCTTCAGCTGTATCTGCATACTAATTACAAAGAGGTAAACAGTAACTCTAGTATAGAGAATATGATAACTACCTTAAAAATGATCAGGTAACACCCCCATACCTGAGCAAAATTAGTACCTGTGTCTATGATAAGATATACCAAGAAAGACAAGCATTCTCTGATGATTGGATGGCTTCCACAGAATCAACACATCAATTAAAATATAAGGAAACATCAGACAAACAATTCTAAAAAACAAATGGCACATAGTCCTCTAAAATGCCAAGATGATATAAAAAAGAACTAACCTGGATTAAAAGAAAAAGGAACAGGAGGAATTATCAGGATATTCCGGATTGGACTCTGGATATAAAAATTGATTTCACAGGGAAGGTTCTTATTGTAACAATTGGCAATATTTGAATAAATTTTAGGGATCATTACTTCAATAGTCATATTAGAGACCATCACTGCAATAGTGGTGTTATTTCCTTTAATAATTGTTCTATGGTTATATAAAAAATCTAGTTTTAAAAAACACAGATATTCAGACGTATGGGACTACCATTTATCACTTTCAGGTAATTCAGGAACAGTAGCAATATATGTGTGGATCAATAAATAAAATGGCAAAACAAACTTTATAGAATTGATAAAATATTAGAATTTAGAGAGTCTTGGTGAAAAGAATGTAGGATCTTTTCCAGAATTTTTCAAACTCCATGTAAATCTGAAAATATTTTAAAATAAAGCACTAAAATAATTAAAGAATATGTGTTTTACTCTGTGAAAATATGGTTTTAAAATAAGTACCATTGGTGTGATGTAATTTTCTAATTTTAAGCATATATTAGTCTGTAAAATAATGGGGCTAATTGTGACATTTTGAAAGACATTATATGTTCTTTGTTCACATTCGCCTACATTACACTTTATCCCCTTCTTCTTTCCTGTATTCTCTTAGTCTTCAACAGCTCTCTTTTTTAAAATGTAGATTCCATTTAAGATAGAAAACATTTAATACTTCTCTTCCTGAGTGTGACTCATTTTATTATTATGAAAATCTTCAGTTCTATCCGTGTTCCCCAACAGCTTATTATTTAATTACATATTAGCTAATTAAAGATATATGCTTTATTTAGCAACAAGAGTCTTGTTATTGATGGTAACCAGTTTAGAGCTGTCCATGAATGTTTACAGCGTCTCTGTTTATACACATCTTAAGTATAAAATGAAAGAAAAGAATGAGGATGAGGATGAGAATGAAGACCAAGAGGTAGAGGCTTTTAAATGTCAAAGTGGATAAACTATGATAGATTAATATAATTGAGTTATATAAATAATATCTGTAATAAATAAAGGCATCAGGTTATATGATAAAACCAGTAATAAAGACAACAACTAATATGGGGTTTAGTCTATATAAATCTTGAAACTATGCTGAACTCAAAATAAAATACTAAAGCATACATAGTAAGTGATTTAACTTGTATATAAAAATAATTTGTCATGATAAAAATTCAGAACTCTGTTGAATTTGGATTGTAGAGATTTGACAGTAAGGACACAAAGGAACACTCTGGTGTTGTGGAAATATTTCTTACAATCTGGGTGACAAGATAAGCAAATATCAATATCTACCAAACCATATACCACCTATTTCTGAATATGTCAAATGTCAACAAAGTACTGTTATTAGGTATTAAAAAGCCTGTGGAGGGCTGAGGAAATGACATCATGGGTAAAAGTGTTTACCATGCAAGCATGAAAACCTGAGTTTGAATCCCTAGGACCCATATAAAAGTCAGACACTGGAGTATGATCATCTGTAATCCTAGTGCTCCTACAATGAGATGGGAAGCAGAGCCAGCATTCTTTAAGAAGCTCATGAGCCAACAAGCCAGACATAGAGTGGAACAAAACCATCAAAAGAGAACCCATCTAATACAAGGTAGAAGGTAAGGACTGATGCCTGGATTCTGACAACCACACATATGTTGAACCAGCCCTGCATCTCTGGGATGAAGCCTACTTGATCATAATGGATGATTTTTTTGATGTGTTCTTAGATTCAGTTTGCTAGTATTTTATTGAGAATTTTTGCATCGATGTTCATGGGTGCGATTGGTCTGTAATTCTCTTTCTTGGTTGCATCTTTGTGTGGTTTTGGTATCAGGATAACTGTAGCTTCATAAAATGTGTTTGGCAATGACTCTTCTGTTTCTATTATGTGAAACACATTAAGGAGTATAGGTATTAGCTCTTCTTGGAAGTTCTGGTAGAATTCTGCATTAAAACCATCTGGTCCTGGGCTTTTTTTGGTTGGGAGGTTTTTAATAACAGCTTCTATTTCCTCATGACTTATAGGTCTATTTAAATTGTACACCTGATCTTGATTTAATTTCGGTATATGGTACTTATCTAAAACAACTGTCCATTTCTTTTACATTTTCCAATTTTGTGGCATACAGGCTTTTGTAGTAAGACCTAATGATTCTCTGAATTTCCTCAGTGTCTGTTGTTATGTCCCCCTTTTCGTTTCTGATCTTGTTAATTTGAGTGTTCTCGCTCCACCTGTTTGATTAGTTTGGATAGGGGTTTGTCGATCTTGTTGATTTTCTCAAGGAACCAGCTCTTTGTTTCATTGATTCTTTGGATTGTTTTCTGTGTCTCTATTTTGTTGATTTCAGTCCTCAGTTTGATTATTTCCAATCCTCTACTCTTCCTGGGTGAGTCTGCTTCTTTTTTTTCTAGAGCTTTCAGGTGTGCTGTTAAGTCACTAATGTGTGTTTTCTCCGTTTTCTTTATGTGGGCACTAAGTGCTATGAACTTTCCTCTTAGCACTGCTTTCATAGTATTCCATAGGTTTGAGTATCTTGTGTCTTTATTTTTGTTGAATTCAAGGAAGAATTTAATTTCTTTCTTTATTTCTTCCATGGCCCAGGAGTGGTTCAGTAGTTGACTGTTCAATTTCCGTGAGTTTTAGGCTTTCTGGGGGTGGAATTGTTGTTAAATTCTAACTTTACTTCATGGTGATCCGATAAGACACAGGTGGTTACTCCAATTTTTTTGTATCTGTGGATGTTTGCTTTGTTACCGAGTATGCGATCAATTTTGAGAAGGTTCCATGAGATGCTGAGAAGAAGGTATATTCTTTCCTGTTTGGGTGGAATGTTCTATAGATGTCTATTAAGTCCATTTGATTCATTACATCTGTTAGTTCTCGTATATCTCTGTTAAGTTTCTGTCTGGTTGACCTGTCCATTGGTGAGAGAGGAGTGTTGAAATCACCTACTATTAGTTTGTGGGGTTTGATGTGTGCTTTGTGTTCTAGTAATGTTTCTTTTACATATGTGGGTGCTTTTATATTAGGGGCATATATATTCAGGATTGAGACTTCATCCTGATGGATTATTCCTGTTATGAGTATAAAGTGTCCATCTCCATCCCTTCTGATTGATTTTAGTTTGAAGTCAATTTTTTTAGATATTAGTATAGCCACGCCCACTTGTTTTTAGGGCCATTTGATTGAAAAACCTTTTCCCAACCCTTTACTCTGAAATAATGTCTGTCTTTGTGGTTGAGGTGCATTTCTTGTAAACAGCTGAATGTTGGATCCTGTTTTTGTACCCATTCTCTTAACCTGTGCCTTTTTATAGGTGAATTGAGTCCATTGATATTAAGTGATATTAATGACCAGTGTTTGTTAACTCCAGTTATTTTTTTTTTGGTGGTAGAGTTTGTGTGTTTCCCTTCTTTGAGTTGTGCTGGTGGAGGTTTGTTAGATGTCTGTGTTATTATGGGTGTTGTTTGCTTCCTTTTGTTGTGGTTTTCCTTCTAGTACTTTCTGTAAGGCTGGGTTTGTGGCTATGTATTGCTTAAATTTGTTTTTATCCTAGAATGCCTTGTTTTCTCCATCAACGGTGAAAAAAAGCTTTGCTGGGTATAGTAGTCTGTGCTTGCATCCATGGTCTCTTAGTGTCTGCAGCACATCTATCCAAGACCTTCTGGCTTTCATGGTTTCCATAGAGAAGTCAGGTATAATTCTGATGGGTTTACCTTTATATGTTACTTGATCTTTTTCCTTTGCAGCTCTTAATATTCTTTTTTATTCTGTATGTTTTGTGTTTTGATTATTATATGGCTAGGGGATGTTTTCTTTTGATCCAGTCTATTCCGTGTTCTGTATGCTTCTTGTACCTTCATAGGAATATCCTTCTTTAGGTTGGGAAAGTTTTCTTCTATAATTTTGTTGAATATATTTTCTGTGTCTTTGAGCTGTAATTCTTCTCCTTCTTCTACCCCTATTATTCTTAGGTTTGGTCTTTTCATGGTGCCCCAGATTTCCTGGATATTTTGTGTTAAGAATTGGTTGGATTTGTTGTTTTCTTTGATGAATGAGTTTATTTTCTCTATCGTATCTTCAGCATCTGAGATTCTTTCTTCTATCTCTTGTATTCTATTGGTTATACTTGTCTCTGTAGTTCCTGTTCATTTACCCAGATTGTCCATATCCAGCCATCTCTCGGTTTGTGTTTTCTTCATTGCCTCCATTTCAGTTTTCAAGTCTTGAACTGTTTCCATTACCTGTTTGATTGCTTTTTCTTGGTTTTCTAGGGTATCTTTGAGGGATTTATTCATTTCTCCTAACTTTTTGTTAGTCTTCTCATCCATTTCTTTAAAGGAGTTTTTCACATCCTCTTTAATGGTCTCTATCACTTTTATAATGTTACGTTTAAAGTCAATTTCTTCTACTTCTTCTGGGTTAGATTGTTCAAGTCTTCCTGTTGCATATTCGCTGGATCCTGGTGTTATCAGGTTGCTTTTCAGGTTGTTGGAGGAATTCTTGCATTGGAGCCTGCCCATCTCTTCCTTTGAATGTGGTCAGGAGAGTCTTGGCAGCTTGGTCCGATTTTTTGTTGTGGCTAACTGTGTACATGGGGATTTTTTTTTTTTCTGCCCTCTCTTAGGTCTCCTCAACACTGGAGTTGGCTCTCAGATCCCCTCCTCCCTGAAGCAGGCTTTGGTGGTGGATCTAAGGACCCCCTCCGGGTGGACCTGCTGGTACTGGATCAGTGCCACTTGCTGGCCAAGGCCCTTGCAGATGAAAGGGCCGGCTTGGTAGAAGAAGCCCACTCCATGGAACAAAGAAACTCCTGCAGCCTTGCACTCACCACTTTTTCCCCAGAGCCTCAGCCCCAAAGCAGGCTGAGTTCAAGGATCCTAGGACCCTGCAGATGGAAAGAGGTGCTTGGGGGCAAGCTGGGGTGGGATAAGCAGAAAAGCCAGTTGGTGGGTGGGAGCCTCACTGAATGGCCAGAAAGTTTAGGGGATTGGAGGGTGCCTGTACTCCCTTCCCAGGGCGTCTCTGACAACCACACCTATACTGAAGCATATCCAACTGTACTTACCCACAAATGTTCACATACACGTACATGTCATGCAAGCACACATAAACATATATAAAAGCCTGTGGATCTTCAACTGGGTGCTTGTAATCCTTGTGCTCAGTCACTCTCCTGATGTTTAGCAAACCACCTCACACACTTGCCTGGTAAATTAAGGAAGTGCTTCATGTGTAAGAAGTGTCTGTCTGTGGGAAAACAGTCACTATTATTCCTTCAAGAAGAAACCCTGACATAGAAAGTCACTGAAGCTTGCATTGCAACCTCACCAACCTCTGCTGTGACCTCTGTCACAATGGGAAACATGACTTTCCTGAGCTGCTTCGAAGCTTCATCTGGCCTCTGTGGCATTGAGCCAAGTAAGTCCCCAGAAAAAGTGACCAGCCAGGTGGGTTTTCAGAAAAAATAAGAGGCACAGGCTGCCTGCTGACTGGAATATTTGCTTAGAGATATTTCTGTGCCTGAGAATGAAATGCAAATTTGTTTCCAGTAGCCTGAGGTGGGATAGTGGTATTTATGGTTTTGCTTCAGAACCTGATGAAAATTGTGAGTGAGTTCATCTCTTTTTATAAGGTTATTTGGTGAGGTTTTCCAGCATGATCTAATCTTACCCTGGAAAATGAACTAAAAGGAGTTGACTGCTTATTGGGAGTGAGTTCACTAGCCCCACTTCACAGCCGTCCAAGAGGATGTCTTCATGGAAGTCTAGAGGCTGCTGCTGCACCAGATGTGCTTAGGGGCCTCCCCCTGACTTCAGAGGGACTTCCCAGGGCAGAACAGGAAAGAATCCCATCCAATGTCCTTCATATTTTGCGTGCTCATCTTTCCATTACCTACTCTGCTCTGAGAGCTGTATAATTTAAGTTCCCAAATTAGGAACAGGTTACAAACCAACAACCTTAGCTCACTCTCAGACACAATCGACTGGACCCGAGTTAAAAACATCGACACACTCATTCTTCTCTACTGACACGGCATAGGTGAGCTGTGCTAATATTAAAACCTTCCAAAGTACACTGGAGTAAAAAGCAAACGCATTGGTCTAATAAAAGTCACCAACTTCCATACTTACAGAGAAAAAAGATGAAACAAGTCTGACTGTACGTTTTGTACACTGACTTGGAAGTTCACATTCAATAAACAAGATCTTTGAATGTGTGCTAGTTAATAAAGTTGTACTTTAGGGTCATCTTTCTTCATGAAATAAGATACAAGTATTTCATGGTGTTTGAATATCATTAAGATAAACACTGTGTACATATTATACATATTATTAATACAAATATGTATGTATTATAAAATGAATTCAACCACAAAACTAACCCAAACATGAGAAGTGCTCACACTCTTCTAGACTAGCAATAACCATAATACTGAATAGGTTGCAAATGAGATAATAATGAGTTCATACTCTAGCAAAAGTCCTTATGGGTATGGCTAAGTTTTTGCCAAGGGTCTGAGAACGACCTTTAGGATCATAGTTCTCAATGAGGTATAACCTTCCTCCTCCACACCTCCAAGCTGAGAAGAGGGATATTTTCTAAAATCACTTGGAGCTGTCAAAAATAGAGTGCTACAAGTCTACGATGATATGGAACACTTCCCTTCCTCTCCCTTTTTGAGCACAAGAAGCAGCAGGTTCAAAATGTCAATAGTTGCAAAATACTGCACTTTCCATAATCTAATAAATATGGACTTCTACAGCCATGATGCCCATGAATTTTAAAAGTAAGGGAAGACCGACACAGTATTTAAGAGTTTTTAGGAATAGAATTAAACAAATTTGTGGAAAGAAAAACCAATGACATAAATTCCAATTAACTCAAACCACTCTCTCCCTAATTGCATTCCCGAATCATACCCAAAACAGTACCAGAGAGAGGAAGGGGCCCTGTCACTACAGAGTGACATTTGCTGAAATTTGTTGGTAGTCACAAAGGATATAATACTTCACCATTACAAAACTGCAAATCAATCTCTCAGAATTCAAATGTAAACAATCATGATACATGAATGCAAAAGCAATGTTTATTCAGAGGTTTATCTCCTTCTTTCTACCACCAGAAACATGGCATTTTAGAGGAGAGTCCTGTATCTGCATATTTAAAGGTGTATGATAGAAGACCAAAAGACAATGTTTTATCTACTCCAGTGTCCCTAAATGGCAGGACTTTGCTTTGTTATTGCAACAGTGGTGACTGAATAGATAGATGGCTTTGTACATGCTAGAATAACATTTACTACCATGCAGCATTCCCAGTCCTCTATTGACTTTTTATTTTGAAAGAAGGTCTCACTCATTGCCCAGCCTAACTTTGAAGTCACTGCAGCCCAGGCATAGCTTTGACTCATGATCCCCCTCCCTCAGTCTCCCAGGTAGCCAGGGTTACAGGTCTGTGCCATCAGGCCTGTCTATGCTTTCTAAATCTAAAAGATGTTAGCATCTCACAGTTAATATAGCTTGCCTGAATTTTTCTATGCTAGGATTTATTCAAATAATAATTCAAATTAATTTTCCAATTTACTTCTATTGACTTGAATATGTTAGGTTGATTTTATTTTACTTCTTAGTTTAAAGTTCAACTTTATTGACTTATTTATAATATACCTGCTTTTGAGATTGTACTGAGATTCATATTTATATCATACATAGAAAACTCATGAAATAAATATCATTATCTTCAATCTTCTTTCATTTTTACTGAGAAGGAAACTGATACTTAGAGAAATTAAATAATTACACCATTGCTAAGAAGTGGCAAGCCTTGGGTACAAATCTACCATAGTTAAGCTGCAGGACCTGTAATTTTAATAGCATTCATATTAAATGTCTCATAATAAGAGCTGATGTGATCAGATGTACTCTTAACTGCAGTTTGGGGGCTGGGGCTGGAGCTGGGGAAGAATTTCCCTCTCAATGAGTTGTCCCTGCAAATGGAAATGAACCTGCAATGCCCGCATATGCTGTCTATTAGAAGAACTATCGGTACAGAGGCTGCAACTGTGAATGCCAAGTAGTCAGAAATATTAGAAGTAGGCAGAGGCATTTGTTCTTTTCCCACCACTGCTTGGTTATACTGGTTGAATTTCTTATAAACCTGAGGTGTTGCAGAAGACATTAAAATTCACATCATTATGATCATGATTTTCTGGTTACATACCGAAAGCAATCAGAATTACCCAGAAGACAACATGAAAATCTGCTATATCATTTTCAGAACATGTTGTGACTCTCTCACACTGACATAACTCATCCCTGAGATCTACTGGCAAGCAAATCAGGACATTGGCACAGTCTGTCTCTTCACTCATTCACATATTCACAAGTCAAAACATACATACAGGGCTGGGGTTTTTTGAGACTAGGTTTCTCTGTGTATCTTTGGCTGTCTTGGAATTCACTCTGTAGACTAGGCTATCTTTGAACTCACAGAGATCTGCCTGCCTCTGCCTCCCAAGTGCTGGGATTAAAGGTGTGTGCTACCACACCTTGAACTCAAATAAAAATAAAAGAAATGAGTTTAAAATAAAACCACATAAAGATGGAAACTACACAGAGTGTCTGGATACTGTATGTTATTGTGTTGCCTTTGAATTGTTTGATGGCTGAGGAATGAGAAACAGCTGCTAAAAGACATTTGTTTATAAATGGCTGCTGAATTAATCTGAAATTGGTATTTTAGAAATACCTTGACTTCAAAATTGAAGTCAAAAGATATGTTACTTTGGAGAAGAGATTTTGTTTTTTGTTTCCACAGGAAATGAGAGGCTGTGGATTCATTCTGGATTAAGAAAAATAAGGTTTGATCAAGGAAGACCCCCTGAGAAATCTCCAATAGGAGCAGATGGCCCAGATGTCTGAGTTCTACATCCAGAACAGATTCAAGACTGCTGCCTGAGATGATCAAGCCTCATAGGACTTGATCATAATTCTAAATTTTCTTTAGGTCTCCATAAGATTATCAGCACCCCCAATCAGCAGGAAGTAGCCTGGAAAACTGCTCCCACATTCCCAAAATATGGATTATGGATGTTTACCTTTGTTTAGAATGTTGGTTACAAGATGTTATGGATAATGGTCTGGACGAAAAGCTAAACAAAGGAGATTTGATTCAGAGTTCATGCTTAAAAAAGTGTGTGTGGGGAAAGTGCTGTGGGATAATGGTCTTTTATCCTGTCACTTGTATTATTTTTAATAAAATGCTGATTGCCAGTAGCCAGGCAGGAAGCATAGGCCTGGCAACAAGAATTCTGGGAAGCAGAAGTTTGAGTCTGCAGTCATGACCCAGCTAGACTCAAAGGAAGCAAGATGTGACTGCCTCGCCAAAAAAGGTACCAAGCCACGTGGCTAACTCAAATAAGAATTATGGACTAAGGTAAGTTATAAGAATTAGTTAATAAAAAGCCTGAGATAATGGGTCAATCAGTTTATAACAAAACAAAAACAAAAACAAAAAAAAACACAAGCTATGCAGGCATGAAGACCTGAGTTGTTGTCATATCGTAGGAAAGAACTGGTGGGGCAGGTAACCTCTGTGTGGATTCTATGAGGTAGCAGAACTACAATGTAAAAATATTTAAGGGAAATGTTTGATTTTCTTTATTTATACTTTTGGAATTATGTTTGTATAAAAGTAGAGAGGAGCTGGTAGGGCCCAAAGAGAAGATGCAATCATGGAATTAAATCCTTGAGTAACAATACCATAAAGTGATTGCCTATCTTCGACTAAAGCTGGGCAAGCCTTAAAATACATTCATAAGGAGAAAGATCAGAAAGGGAAATATAGGCAAGGTTGAAGGAGTGAAAGGCTAAGAAAAGTCTGTTTCCAAATACTGACTTTGTTTTGCTCAGTGAAGCACAGAACTGTGACGCACACACAAGCAAAACTCATCTTCTAGACACTGTAGCATCATGAGCTTAGAGTTGCTATAGCTACAAAATAAAGAGTGAAAAAACATTTAATTTTTAATATACAAAAATGGTGTGTGTGTGTGTGTGTGTGTGTGTGTGCGTGTGTGTGTGTGTACCAGACCTTGAATTGGTCATGTAGACCAAGTAATTTCCAGTTTTTTTGATGCTCTGACCTGAGCTTTCCAAGGCCTGTCAATAAATGATTGTTGAAACCCTCATGACAAAAAAAACTAAGCCACAGATTAGAACCTCAATGTGTATGTAAAATGCAAAACTCATAGAAATAAGAAGAGTTACAGGGGACAAAAAGGGATGATTGCCAATCAGAGATGAGATTATGATGATATGCCATTGAAAGATTAGGAACACATCAGAGGACACTAGTCTAGATATGATTGACCTGGCAATGAAAGAGACTGGAAGGGAGGATGTCTATAGATGAAAGTTTCTGTCCTGCCTAGTCCCACAGCTACTCTATCCTAAAGAATCACACAGAAACTTATAACAATTATAAACTGTTTGGCCTATTAGCTCAGGCTTATTATTAACTATTACAACTTAAATTAATCCATAATTCTCATCTATGTTAGTCATGTGGCTTGGTACCTTTTCTCAGTGCAGCATTTTCATCTTGCTTCCTCTGTCACTACAGACTGAGCCTTTCTCTTCCCAGAATTCTCCTTGTCTGGTCACCCCACCTATGCTTCCTGCGTGGCTACTAGCCAAACAGCATTTTATTAAATCAATATGAGCAGCAAACCTTTAAAGGGTACAAGAGCATTATTGATACCACAGCAATTCCCCATATTTTTTCTTTTCAGAGCAAGGAGTCTGAATCTAATCCCCTTTGTTTAGCTTTTTCCCAACCATTATCAATAATGACTTGTAAACAACACACTAAACAAAGACAAACATCCATAATCCATTTTTCAGGAATGTGGGTATAGTTCTCTAGGTTATTTCCTGCCGATTTGGGGCACTGATAATCTTATGGAAACTCAAAGAAAATTTAGGATTATAATCAAGTCCTAACTGGAGTATTCTGTGAGGCTGGATCATCTCAACCAGCAGTCTTGAAACTGTTTTGGATATAGAACTCAGAGAAAACTACAAGAGAGGTGCTCTAACGTTTGGATCATCTGGGTCATCTTCTCCTATCAGAGATTTTTCAGGGGTTTTCCCTGATCAAACCCTTTTTTTCTTAACCCAGAATAAATCTAAAGCCTCTCATTTTCTTTGAAAACAAAAACAAGACCTCTTCTCCAAATTAACATAACTTTTGACTTAAATTTTGAAGTCAAGGCATTTTCAAACTATATAGATTGGATTAATACAGCAGCATTTATAATCAAACATGTTTTAGCAGCTATTGTTCCTTCCTCAACAGTCAAATAAATCAAAGACAATACAATAACATACAGTATTCAAATTCTCTGTGTATCTTTCTTTACATGGATTTTTTAAACACTATTTTTAAATTTTTAACTTTCATTTTTTTCTTTACTTTTGAGACAGGGTTTCTGATTTCTTTGGCTGTCCTGGACCTCAGTCTGTAGGCCAGGCTGACCTGAAACCCACAGAGATCTGGTGTGGGATAATTGTCTGCATTCTGTCAATCATGTTTTAAATAAATGCTGATTGGCAAGGCAGGAAGTATAGGCAGGTCAACGAGACAGGGAAGAAAGGCGGGGCAATGAGATGAAGAGAATGCTGGGAAGGAGGAAGCCCATTCTTCCTCACTCCTGCCGAGTTCACCGAAGAAGCAGGATGTGACCTGCCCTGCTGAAAAAGGTACTGAGCGATGTGGCTGACATAGATAAGAATAATGGGCTATATAAGTTACAAGAGCTAATAAGAAGCCTGAGCTAATGGGCCAATCAGTTTATAACCTAATGCAGACTCTCTGTGTGATTTACTCTGGGACTAAATGGCTGGGGGGACTGGGTGGGACATAAACCCCAACAAGCCTGCCCTCATGTTACAGAATGGTGTCCACATGGATAACAGCATCCACAGAAAGCCTGAGAAAGCTTGGGAAAGAATAGAGTAAAGCATGTTTTCTTGATAGCAGCAATTGCTCGGGTCTGCTCTGCTTGCTAGAGGCAAACAAATGCTCTCATCTAAGAGAGGCTTCCTGACTCAGCTTTAGCTGTAAAACCTTGCAGCTCTTTTAAGAGGTCCTGCCATGAACACTTAAATGGTGTTGGTGAAAAGCTGACCACATGCTTTTCAGTTTTCAGCCATAGCAGGAAAAAACTGCACCGTTTTAAAATGCCTGCTTTCTGAGCTGTCCTGCCAGGGCAAACTCTGACTCTTTTAGGCAGGCGGTCTGACTACAGAGCATTTGAATGTGGTTTGTGAGAAGAATGCTGCAACTTGCTTGCTGGTAGGGACCTTGAAATGCCATAATGTTGTGGCAATAAACACGGCTCCGGCCAGTACCTCAGCCTCAAGGCTGAAATCTCAGAAAGCTAAGAAATGGGCTGGATCCAGTCGTCAAAGACACGGCTTTATCCTACAAATATTTCTTGGTAAATTAAAGACTCATGTAGTCAGAAAAAGCGAGATATACAATAAAGAGAGATTCAAAGACAAAGAAAACCTCTAAATGGTTTACAGTGTGTTAAAAATATGTGCGGGCTAAAGGTTCACATTCTTAAAGTAAAACAGAAAGAAAGAGAGTAGTTGGGTGTGGTGGTACACACCTTTAATCCCAGCACTTGGGAGGCAGAGGCAGACAGATCTCTGTGAGTTCAAGGTGTGGTATAACACACCTTTAATCCCAGTACTGGGAAGGCAGAGATAGGCAGATCTCTGTGAGTTCAAGGATAGCCTGGTCTACAGAGGGAGTTCCAGGACAAAGATACACAGAGAACCTGTCTCAAAAAGCCAAACGGCAAAAGTAAAAATAAAAGAAATAGAGGTTAAAATAAAGCTGCATAAAGATGGAAAATACACAGAGAATCTTGATACTGTATGCTATTATGCTCTCTTTGAATTGTTTGAATGCTGAGGAAGGAGCAACAGCTACTAAAAGATATTTGCTTATAAATGCTGCTGAACTAATCCAAAATAGGTATTTTGAAAATTCCTTGACTTCAAAATTTAAGTCAAAAGGTATGTTACTTTGGAGAAGAGATTTTGCTTTTGTTTCCACAGGAAACGAGAGGCTGTGGAACTTCATTCTGAGTTAAGAAAAATCAGGTTTGATCAAGGAAGACAACCTGAGAAATCTTCAGTAGGAGCAGATGACCCAGATGACTGAGTTCTACATCCAGAACAGATTCAAGACTACTGCCTGAGATGATCAAGCCTCACAAGATACTCCAGTCAGGACTTGATCATAATTCTAAATTTTCTTTAAGTTCCCATAAGAGTATCAGCATGCCCCAACCAGCCGGAAGTAGCCTTTCCCCAAAACCCACAGTCCCAAAAAATGGACTATGGATATTTTCCTTTGTTTAAAAAAAAAGAGGGGGAAGTAGTGCAGGATAATTGTCTGTATTCTGTCAATTATGTTTTAAATAAAAGCTGATTGGCCAGGCAGGAAGTATAGGAGGGTCAACCAGACAGGAAAGAGAGGTGGGGCAATGAGACCAGGAGAATGCTGGGAAGGAGGAAGCCCATTCCTCCTCACTCCTGCCCAGACCACTGAAGAAGCAGGATGTGACCTGCCCCACTGAAAAAGGTACTGAACCATGTGGCTGACATAGATAAGAATAATGAGTTAATATAACTTATAAGAACTAATACTTAGCCTGAGCTAATGGGCCAAGCTAATTGGTCTGGAGACCTCTGTGTGATTTTTTGGGGGACCTCATGATTGTGGGACCTGGTGGGAGGACAGAAACCAACCAGGCCATCATGCTACAGAAATCTACCTGCCTCTGCCTCCCAAGTGCTGAAATTAAAGGTTTATGCCATCACACCTGACTATATTTCTTTTTTAAGGACTTTCTCTATCCTTTTTCTTTTCTCTCCCAAGCCTATGTATGTTTTTAAAGACCCTATAAACTGTTAAGAGGTTTCCCCCCTGAATCTGTCTTTACTGTATATATCTATCTTTTTCTGACATAAGTCTTTAGTCTGCTAAGTGACATGAATAAGATTAAAGCTGTGACTTTGACAGCTGGATCCACCCTACTGCTTGGCTTTCTGA
Source organism: Ondatra zibethicus (assembly GCA_004026605.1). Classification (NCBI taxonomy): domain Eukaryota; kingdom Metazoa; phylum Chordata; class Mammalia; order Rodentia; family Cricetidae; genus Ondatra; species Ondatra zibethicus. The sequence continues at coordinate 74,852 of PVIU01002746.1, read as the reverse complement.
GAGTCTAGCTTCATGACAGAGGTACTGGCAGGAGCCATGTTCTTTTTTTAACCACAATTCAGTGAAGTTTCTTAGTCCATGCCACTACCAAGAAGATGCTCATAAACACTATGTGTTTGATGGCAGGACCTCTTAAAAGAGCTGCACAATTTTTGCTTCTAGCACTGAGTCAAGAAACCTCTCTTAAATGAATCATGACTCTGAGTGCCTGTATCAAACACAGCCCACCCAAGAAAATGCTGCTACCAAGAAGTCATGCTTATCTCTGTTCTTTTTTGTCTAGAATTCCTTCCCAAACTCTCTCAGGTTTTATGTGGATGTAATTGTCCCACATTGGTGCCATTTGTAGAGAGAAGTTTCTGTCCCACCTGGTCCCATAGTGGTTCAGACCCCCAAAAAAAGCACAGAGAGATTTATAATAATTATAAACTGTTTGGCCTATTGGCTCAGGCTTATTATTAATGAGCTCTTACAACTTAAATTAAGCCATTATTCTTGTCTATATTAGCCAAGTGGTTTGGTGCCTTTTCTCAGTACAGCATTTCCATATTGTTTCCTCTGCAACTGAGTAGCAACTTCAGACTGAGTCTTCCCTCTTCCCAGAATTCTCCTAGTCTGGTTCCCCTGCCTATATTTTCTGCCTGGCTACTGGCCAATCAGCATTTTGTTAAACCAATATGAGTGACAAATCTTTACAGGGTACAAGAGCATTATCCCATAGCAAGTGTCCTCAGATAAGATTTCTGGAATCTAGGTCAGATAATAAGACATGGGTCCTGGTTGGAATTTTTGTTAACTTGCTGCAAACAAGAGTTACCTGAGAAGAAGGAACCACAACTGACAAAAATGTTCTCAGAAGACTGGCAAGCCTCTGGGGCATTTTCCTAATTAGGGATTGTTGTGAGTGGGCATAGTCCATTTAGTGTGGTGCCACTCCTGGGCAGGTAGTTCTGTAGGATTATCCCTCTGTACAATGTGAATATGTTTTATTATCATTGGTTAATAAAGAAGCTGATTTTGCCAATAGCCAGGCAGAATAGAGCTAGGCAGGAAATCCAAGCAGAGATTAAAAGAAAAGAAGGGTGGAGTCACAAAGAAACCAGTAGCTTTCCAGGAAGCAAGATGTGAGGTAACAAGCCATAAGCCTCGTGGTAAAATATAGGCTAATAGAAATTGGTTAATTTAGTTGTAAGAGTTAGTTAATAATAAGCCTGAACTAATAGGCAAAACGCTTTTCAATTAATATTAAGCTTTGGAGTGATTATTTTAGAAGGGTCTCAGGACCAGGAATGACAGAAAAAGCCTCCATTTACAAGGTAGTCCTCAGGTGTATAGGAAAGCAGGCTGGAGTACAACATGAGGAGAAATCCAGGAAGCAACACAACTCCAAGGTTACTGCTTCAGTTCTTGACTTCAAGTTCCTTCCTTTAATTCCAGCCCTAACTTCCTTTGATGATGGACAGTGAGGTGGAAATGTAAGGAAAATAAACCCTTTCTTCCAAAAAAAAAAATGCTTTTTGGGTCAAGGTGTTTTACCACAACAACAAAAACTCTAATTAAAAAAAAACCTGCATGGTAGAAAGGGGAGAAATAGTACACAATATTAATTAAAGTGAACACATCATTTTACTGTCATGGTGGAAACTGGGGGTTCTGCCTAGCATACATTGGTTCTTTGAACCAGGCACTGGGTTAAGTATGAGTTTGGGGATGTAAGTCTCCTTTGAATTAACTGTTAAGGAAAGCTTAGAATTCATGTTCTTACCTAGGAAAAGCAGAACGCGGGACAGATATAAAATGCATTGGTATCTCTTTTTAATGGTTCTAATAAAGCTATCAGAACACTGGGAAGACTTGGGGTGGCTAGTCCTCACTCTGCAAGGACAGTAATGATGACAGGCCAAACATCCATAGGAAGAATAAAGGGGGTGAGATCAATGGCTGAGGGATGAACAGCACTTACTGCCCTTTCAGAAGACCAGAGGTCAGTTCCTTGCACCCATATGGGCTCCTCACAATAACCTGTAACTTTGACTCCAGGGGATCCAACATCCTCCTTGTCTAGCTTTTGTGAATACCTGTATCCACATGTGACGCACACATGCAAACACACACACACACACACACACACACACACACACGCACACACACACACACTTAGATTTAAATAAAAATAAGTTAGTTTTAATGAAGAAAAAGAAAAAGCATAACAGCCTGCGGTATCACCTGCTCTAGCTACCAAGTATTAAAAAACCAGATGTCTTGATGAGAATCACACACCCTTTCCACCTGTGCAGACATTCTTTGGTTAAGCTCTATAATGATTTAATATGGCATAACATATCTCTCCTTTTTTATTCAGAAGGAAAATAGACTTTTAAGTGGGGAGTCTGCTGTGAAGGTGGTTAAGGAGGGAACAGATGACAAAGTCCTACAAAGTGCTAGAACTGGGCCCTGAGGTTGCTTCATTTGCAGATCCGTGTAGATCTATTTCATTGTGTCATGAAAAGTAGGTAATTTTCTATTTCTGCTTGCCTTTGTTCACTTGGCATTAACTAGCCAGCCTCAGAGATCTTCAGGGATTTCATGCTCAACACTAAAGTGACAAGAAAATGTTCAGCTAATTATAATTGCCATGTAATCCCGGCATTAGTGCTTAGATAAAGAAGAGAGAAGAAAACACAAGATTGAACTAGGTAATTATCCAATGGATTTTTTTTGAATTGAGGGCACAATAATTATTCTCTATGCATGAACCATTAAGTAAGCTTTAAATTTTACTTCTGTTTAAAATTCACTTCAATCAGGAGAAAAGAACTTACCAAGGAGGCCAAAATATTCTCTACGCAAAGGCCCTCATCATAATCTTAAAGGAAGCTTAAAAATAATCTGTTAATCATAACTATTGTTCATTAGTGACACAGTGTAGTGTGGTAAGTTATGTAATAAAAAGGGATGAAATTTTAAGAGAGAGACAGAGAGAGTGTGTGTTTGTTTGTCATGGTGAGCATGCAGAATCTCTCCTTCCTTCTTTATGTGGGTTCTGTGAATCAAAGTCAGGTTCTCAGGCTTACATAGCAAGATTCTTTTTCTGCTGAGCCATCTCGTCAGTCTGGAAATGAACCTTGAATAATACAATAGAAAATTCTATAGGGAAGGAATTATTAAATGCGTGTATCATTTCATCAAACATTTCAATGGACATTATTTGAAAATAATCTGTCTCCACCTGTGAGAACTTTTTCAACTTCCATTGAGCAAATCTGGCCAGGGTGATTCAAATAATGGTTTGGATGAAAGTCTTTGGTTTGGGATTTTTTTTATTATTATTTATCTGGAGGGGAAAAAACCAACTAGGGGATAAAAAATAAATCATTATTTTGTTTCAAGTAATCCTCCTTTTATGTTGACTTTCATAAAAACCAAACTCTGTTTCATTATATAAGGAATTTAGAGAGCTGTACATGCATTTTCTAGACCCAGGATTCCAAAACCTTAAACAAAAATCATTCTTTCTCTAGACCAAGTTAACAAGAAGCCCTATAGAACATTATTCTATCTATCTACAGAGCAAAAAATCAAGAAGTTAGGCAAGTGTGTGATGAAAATCTAAGTGTTCAACTTCATGCAAGGTACTGCCAGACATTTCTATGGAAATCAAGATACGATTAACATAATATCTTGCTCATCTGCTTGAGGTTGGGTGACAGTTATAAAAGCATATACTGAGAGACATTTCCTTTGTCTTTAAAAATCCATATAGATTACATCAGGGCTTCCTCTAAAATGGGGGGGGGACTGGCATAGCTTATGCGAGCATAGTTTCCTATTTGTTCCTCAACGTTATATAAAGCTAAGCCCATAAACCTGAGCACATTCTCAGCATGGATCTGCTGAGGTCCTGCTACCCTGTGCATGAGTGCTCTCCGCACGGAGTGCCTACCATGACTCCAGGAAGGATTACTAATTGTCTGCTTGGTGAGAAATGCTGTAACAGTGCTGTAAGGTGCATCAGGTGACATCATGCTCTTGGGTATTGGTAAAGCTATGAAGCCACCTGCAGGAAAGTGATCTGAGTGCATCAGAGACCGAGTCTGTAGGCTTTGTAATCCAGAGACATGACCCCTAGGGGCAGTAACTACTACGACTTTCCAAATTAAGGAAAAGGCAAGTCACCGGGAGAATTTACTGGACGGCTAAAGTGAAAGGGTCTGTGGGAGGATTAGAGTCACAGAGTCTGAGAACTTGGGGGAAATGCAGTGGGAGTCTTTGAATTCTCTACTGTGGAACTGTGGAATTGGGTTTCTAATGAGATTTTGGTGCAATACTTTTCAGTGTCTTGAAGATGATACTATGTATGCATCAAAAATAAGAAGGGAGTCTCTGCATCTTGTGCGATCTGTTTTGCTCTGCCCCACCCCCATGTCCCAAGAACTATGGAGTTTTGAATGTGATGCATATTTGGGGGAATTTTTAAATGTTTCATAATGTGGTAGCATTAATATTGGCCTTAGAAAATACTCCTAGTTTAAACCTATTATGGATGATTTGAAAAATCACTATCTAAACTGGAGGACAATTTGCCATCTGCCTGGTGGAGTCTGAGAGTTGGATAACCTCATGCAAAAATGAAAACAAACAGCAATCTCAAGCACAGGCACACATACCATTTTGTAGTTTGGCTCCTGATGATTGAGGGACTGCACTAGAGGAACCAATTCCTTCTTCAAATAGTTTATTATTTTGAGTCCAAACGTGCAATCTGGTTCTCTAACCCCCACTTGGCAGCAGCCCTTGAAGTAATCTGGAACATGCATCCTCTCTGCTTCTTCTCTTGTTTATTAGTAGTTCAAATTGCTTGTCACAGGGCATAGTGTTCAGACCCTCACTGATTTTGTCAGTCTTTAATGGATATTCCAGTTTGTCAGTGTCTGTCTTGACATCAGAGGGTAGATACACATCCCTCCCATTAGATATAATCTAAGACTGCTTCGGATTCTAAATAATGTGCCTTCATCAACACAAAACCCAAATTCCTAATGCTATGTCCATTCACACACATGAATGTCAACTTAGACTTGGTATGAAGTAGACTTTTTTGTACTCTAAAAGTATTAAATCATTGAAAAATTATATAAATTCCTGCTTGTCCCTATCTCCTCATAGCTCTTCCCCTTCTGATAATGCTGGGGTTTCTATTAAATTCATCTTGTTACATTGGTATAGTTTCATATAGCTTCAGTACATTTTTTGGGCAACTTCCTTTTGATCTCCTGGACTTGAATCTTACTCAGTTTGATCAGCTATCTTTACCTGAGCAATGTGGGATACCCCCTGTATGCTGTCAATATGTTTTATTACCATTGGTTAATAAAGAAGTTACTTTGGCCTATGGCAGGGCAGAATATAGCTAGGCAGGAAATCCAAATAGATACAGGGGGTAAGAAGGTGGAATTGAGGGAGACACCAGTAGTCTCCAGAGAAGCAAGATGTGAGATAACAAGCCACAAGCATCGTGGCAAGATACAAACTAAAAGAAATGGGTTGATTTAAGTTGTAAGAGCTAGTTAATAATAAACCTATGCTAATAGGCCAAACAGTATGTAATTAATATTAAGCCTTTGAGTGGTTATTTTAAAAGTGGCTGCATGACCAGGTAGGATGAGAAATCTCAAGTTACACCTGAGGCTGGATCAAATATTAAGTAAGAAAGCTCTGACACTCCCAGAAGAGACATTACTGATGCATTTGTAATTAAGTCAACTAAAACTAAGTTTCCATTCACCTATCAAACTGACTACCTATGTGAGTCATTAAAACTGAAGTTCTCTCAACTCTCTGAAAACTATGTCTAATTCACTGGGTAGGCAAAGGGAAATATAAGTGCCTAGTTTACCCATTCCTAGACACTATCCAGAAAGAGATGCTCATTGATATTCTTGTCCCAGGTCACAGTAATACCCACAGGAACATGTCTTCCCTCTAATTTGATAATCAAAGTACCATCACATATGGGCCAGTGTCCAGGTCAGGTCCTGCAGGGAGAAGTGTAGATGTTATCTTATCTCTAAATACATAAAAACTAACTTAGAAGAGAAAGTTTTTAACTTATTATTGATATTTTGTGAGTTGTTTATTTTGCATTTCAGTCCATTCAAAATAATTCATTCAACAAACCACACACAACTAATCTGAAGGAAAGTGCCTGTAATCCATAATTAAAACAAAAATTAAAATTTGTATTTTGCTTCATGACAGAAAATTAGGAAAGATGGTGAAAATAGGACTTAGAAGTACTAACAGCAATCAAGAATCCTAGCTATAGATGAACCAACTTGTATTTCTTCAGCATATATTTAAGCATCTTAGATAGCTTTCAAGGTGTGCACAGTATACAAACCAGACTCCTAAATTCCCTGTTCATCTCCTGCATATAGCCTATAGTCTCCATCTTCCTCCATTTAAATCCTGGGGCATTTGTGTTGACCATGAAGAAGGTGCAAAATGTCCCAAGGAAACAAACAAGAGAATACAAGTAACTGCTCATTTTGGCTCCATCATTCCTTTGGCAAAATCTACATTGGAACATCTATTGCCCCCTGGTGGTGAGATGACCTATGATTTTTCTGCTTTTACTTTGGATATACTTTGGAACTTATTTTCAAGGTTGTTGACATGCATCACTTTTATCAAGACATCAGCAGGAGTGTTTCATGCATGTTTTTCCTAAGCTGTCCCAGTGAGATGAAGAACTGCTTATTTTGGTAGATGGTGCATCAGTTCCTTCCAGTTAGGAAGGCGCCATGGTTGACTGGTTTGTAGAATAATATGGAGATCAGGTTTTGTTCCAAGAACTCTGTGAACATCTTTTATTACAATGTCAAAATTCAAATACACTAATGAGAACAGGCAGAAACTTGTTTGTAGTTTTTGTTAAGTCAATTTTATTCTCTCCCTTTTAAAAAAAATGTTCTAATGAATTGCAAAAGCTAATCAGGGGCTGCTGCTCCAGCTGCAGTTGGTTGCAGGTGAACTGTGGGACTCAAGAACATAATCTGTTCTCTATGCTCTGAGTTGCTGATCTGTGGATGGAGGACATGAACCGTCACTCCACTATCGTCATAGCTCTCTGGTAGACCCCAAAGTTGTTCCCAGTTTCTCTCCTCCCTTCAGAAAAAGCACCAAAGTCTCTCATAACAATGACAAGAGTCCTTCGTCAGAAGGCAGGTTCTTGGTTTAAACATGCTCACAGCCTGGGAAAGTGGCCTCACTTTGTATTCCCGCAGAAGAGTTAAGTCACTGTAATTATGAATTGACCAAGAAGCGTTTCAATAATATAGGAGAAAGATAGAAGAAAAACCTAAATACTGACTGTGATTATGAGCTTGATCAGAACTGTACAAACATGGCCAAGTTTTGACCTGTCAGTTCCCGTCGCCTTCCTTACCAGAGGATAACAGAATAAAGGACAATACCAGAAGCCCCTGATTTCATGTGCAAGAGGCCTTGTTCTCCAAACCCATTACATAATGTCACACCCTGTACACATGTGCCGGCTGACTTCAAGGCACCAAACTGTGCCGATTGTCAAGGTGGGTGGAAATCCCACTATGGGAGATGCATTATACTCCCGTAAACCACTTGCCTCAGAGGCTCACATGAAGAATCACCAATATCCAAGCAGGTGTAACTTCAGCCGCTGATGACTACAGTATGGGACAGGGCAACAAGGCTCTAAAGAATTCTTTTGTTTAAATTTTATGGGCTTGGGCGGCCTCTTTCTGGGCACCTTTCCCACCTTGAAGCACAGACACCTTCACACACCCCGCAGTCCTCCCATTCAGGCCTTTGAGCTCCATCTACCTCTGCAGAGGATATTTTAGTTGCAGAAATAGGACCAAGTGTTACATAGATTGGAAATGATGAGATCCAAGGGTGGAGTTGTAAAAGAAATTAGTGTCTGAAGACCCCTAAAGACCAACTGCTTTTAAACAGCAGGCCACTCATGGAAGGGGGTGTTAAGTTCAGGGGACTAGTTTGACATTTGTAAGGTTATCAAGGAAGAATTGAGTCCATTTTGGGTACCACTTTTGCGAACACAGTCCAAAATAAATAAACAGCACAGCTGTGGTGCAGAAAGTCTCCTGTGAAAATTATTTTCATGTGTGTGGCTTTTTAAAATGAATTTCCATCAATCTTTCCATGGGTTTTGGTCCACTTTAGTTTGACTATAACTGTATTTTTCCAAAAAGTTAAGGGAGGTGACTCTCTATCAGGGACCATCTCTATTATAGCCTCTTTTTTTTTTTTCAGGTTGGGTTTGAGGCTGGCCACATATTTACTCAATACTCAATAATATGCTGCAGAAGTTGGTTTGGTTTGAAGCAATGCAAATGATTGCGTTTGGGTAGCTGCCCACGTCCCTCATCCTGCTATCTCCCACGACATCCCCTCCTCAAACACTCAGAATTCTTGCCTGGGCTATTTATAGTTCACAGGGCAGCCCTTGCTTCTCCCACCCACTGTTGCTCCAATTTGAAACACATGGAGAGGAAAGAGAGGAAGGGGAGTTGGTGGGAGGAGAGGTGGCAGAGCCACACCCACCGTGAGCCACTGTCCCATCCTGTTTGCAGAGAGGGAGAGGTCACTGGAGCTCCCTCCAGGACATCCATGTATACTTGCCCAACTACACTTCGGTTTCTCATTGTCTGACTCATTCTGACTGTGGCATAAATAAGTATCATGACCATATGGAGGAAAAGCCAATAGACATCCCTTAAATTGCAGCCTCCCAAGCTTGAAAATTAAGGGACGAGGGGAAGAGTACAACTCTCTTCTCATAATTACCTCATTTTCTGGAAGTGCTGAATCCAATCCCATTAAAACCCAATTCCTGAACGTTGTACTATATAGTAAATAGAACACACATGCACACATGTTCACACACACACACACACACACACAAAAGAGAAGTGTTCGAGAAGAGTTGTAATAAGAATTTGACAATGCCCCCCATTCCTATGATATAAAGACTGTCCATAGTAACTGTTAGATGTGCTAATGTTGTTTAAGTAGAAATGGCTCTGGTTAGATGTTAGGAGTGAATTTTCACTAATATGCTTTTATCTCTTACAAGAGCGGTACAGGTCTCACATTGCCTTTGTCACATGCATTTAACATGTTTTGGTTTTCTTCACATCTTTTATCTTTTTAGCACTATATCCATAACCAGAGTTTTCTTTCTATAAGCAAATGGTAGTGATGCTACAATAATATGTAGGGGAAAATGACGAAAATAGCCATATATTTGATAATCATTGCACCCGTGGCTTCTAAGTACAAACTAGGAGTGTTGATGATGCTTCGTCTGGAAATGAGAGGCAGAGATTTCAGGCCAAAAAGATCTAGATTTGAATTCTAACTCATTTCATTTCTAGCCATATGACTTGGGCAAGTTATTTAAGTCTTTCCTCGGTCTCCTCCCCTGCAAAATGGTGCAGAAAAGGGAGCATACATAACACTAACAGTGCAAAGCCTAAGCCATATATTGTAGACAGAGGTTGCTTGTTTGTTCCCGGCCTCCCAGACCTGAAATAATTACACAGAAACTGTATTAATTAAAACACTGCTTGGTCAATCGCTTAGGCATATTGCTAGCTATCTCTTATATCTTAAATTAACCCATCTCTATTAATCTGTGCATCACCACAAGTTCGTGGCCTACAGGCAAGTTTCCAGCTGGCTCCCATGAGTTTCTTTCTCCTTCTGTGGCTACATGGCATCTCTCTGACTCCGCCTTCTTTTCTCATCTATCTCTTCTTGGAATTCCTGCCTTGCTCTATTCTGTGCTATCATAGGCACAAAGCTACTTCTTTATTAACCAATGGCAATAAAGCATATCTACAGCATACAGAGGGGAATCCTACATCAATATACAGCATGTAAAATGCTTATTATCATTTAATGTGCATATACAATGCCTATTTAAAGTGTTTTATGTATTTTGTTGTTTTATTTTGTTGAAAGACCTTCCAAAATATAAATAAACAACCTGACATTTTAATTGAGAAAGGTTTAACCATGAGTTTTTAAATATGTCCCATGTCTCCAATCCTAATATCTTTTTAGTCATTTCTTTATATTTGTTGTGTATATGTATTTGTGAACATTTTTATGTATATGAATGTAGGCACACACATGCTGTCAGATATGTGGAGGTCAGAGAAAAACCTCAGCTGTTCATTCTCAACTTCCACCTTGCTTGAAGCAGGGTCACTTATTAACCACTCTGGCTATCTAATTAGCTGAACTTTGAGTTTCTGGAATTTTTCTCTTTACTTCCCATCTCACTATTCTCATCTCACTTAAAGAATGATTATAATAAATGATTATAAACACAGGCCACTTTTTCCTACTAGTACATGGGCTCTGAAGATTCGAACTCAGGTCCTCCAGCTTGCGCAACAAGCAATCCTCAAAATCAATGCTTATTTTTTTTTAATTCAGCGAGATAGTTGTTGATTTTAATATATGGATTTAATGATGGTATTAATTGCTATTGTGATCCACTGATTCATTGGTGTGAATATACTGCTGTCCTATTGCAGGTCCACTCATGGGAGAGGACACGGTTTTTAGAGACAGATAGCCATCAGCCTCATCCAAGATTGAGAAATATAAAGTATCATAAGAATTTCTGCTTATTGGGATCTGCTCTTGAGACAAAGAGCTATCCGCTGGAGATTGGATGAGGTCCAACAGGAAGACCAGACCAGGCTTTAAAAATGTCAAACCACAAGGGATTTTCCAAAATTGATTGATAACAGCTGATCAAACATCCTACCCATATGTGTGTCCCTTCCCCCATCCACACACGAAACAGAAAAGGAAAGATAGAATAAGAAGGAACAAAACACACACTAAACAGTCCTCATGTCCCATCCATATTCTGCCTTCCTGAGCCTCCAGGAAGTGAGGTTTCTTCACCTTCCAGGCACAATGGATGTCAAGTCAAGAAGGATCTCAAAGGGAAGCTGGAAGGCTGGGTGGTTGTTCTTAGAAGAAAGTGGTAGACTGAATTTCGATCTTTTATTTCAGTTTAATTTGTCTCTGAAAAGTCTATGTACTTGTGGTTTCTGAAAGTATGGCTAATAGTACAAACAGCTTTATGTCAGGATCAAGGGAAATTATCTTGGAGAAAGCTAAGTATGTAGGAACGTGATCCATTCCCTCAGTGTAAACTATTCCTAAGGAAAAAAAAGAAAGAGGACATTTTAAATTAAGTTTTGATGAGCCATATATTTTGGTCCTGAAAGTATAAGTTCAGATGGTTATGGATAATATCTCCAGAATCACCTCCATATTTGGCTGCTTCCTTCAGTACAAAATACATGTCAAAATGAATGTGGGCAGGAGTGTTGACATGGTGAGGAATCATTTTTTTGTCAGGCTAGCATTTAGTGTTTGGCTAAACTTTCAGTGATTACATTATACTAGTATCTTTATGCTTTACGATCCATCAGTGTCGATCAGGATAACCAGTGTACATCATGGCTGTTCAAATGACTTGGTAAGAGTTTTTGAGAGATCCATTCTGCTATAAAATTAATTTTTATAGAACTAATTTTCAATGGATCACTTTGCCCTACTGTATTTAACACATACATCCTAAGACTTGACACACCTTGTTAGCTACAACAGGCCCATATCCTCATTGCTCTTCCCTCTGTGTGTCATTGGTTTGGGGTCATTCTTAGATCTCATTTCATAAAATAATGTTTGCCAACATCATTTGGGAATATACTAATCTTCTAATTTCACTAATATAGAAGACCCATATAAGCTAAAGAAATTATAATATTTTCATCTGATAATTTATACTATTTACCAATCATAACTCATCCACTTCCAATTGACATTTTTGTTAGACTTACCTTTACATTCTACATACCTTTAGAAAGCTCAAGGTTGCAAACATAATTTATTAATCACAAATAAGTACAGTGATTACAAGCATTATATATTCTATAAATGAATCAAAAGGCAGAGTATGTTTCTTGAAGCTAATTCTGTTGGGATGAATGATGACAATCTGATACCTTGTAGGCTTCTTTTCTGTGTATATGATCCCTGTGAATCAATTCTCCCTTCCACTTGTAAATGTAGATGGAAAGCAACAGACAGTTTCTGGGAACTGTTGTAATTCCCTATCACTCTTAGTGGGCCCTGTTTCTTATTAGTCACTTGCATAATGCTTAATTCTTAAAATAAATGTGAAGTTTGCTAGTATATTTAAAACTTTACGGGAATATAAAGTTGCCATTTCTTATTTGTGGTACTGTTCTCCAAAGATTACTGGCCCTATTTTGTGATCTAGCTTCCAGATCTGATTAACACTTGGAATGTAATTTTTCTTGGACAGGTAAACCTTAGTTATTCTTATTGTTACTGTTGCTGTTACTGGTACTGTTATTGATCTGGCATAAAAGCAGCATATATATATGAGATGAAGATGGTAACAGTTACCAAAGATAATAATTACCCAGAGTTCACTATTATTTATCATCATATATATGGGCAAAGTGCATTTTCTATAACAAAGTGACACTTTACAAAATCTATTCTAAGTCCCAGTGTGTGTGAGGTGTTCTCCACAGAAAGTTGAAAGGTAGAGGTGGTCCTAACAGAGTAGAAATTAGAACTGCTAAGAAGTAAGTAAGCAGGTAATATGTCTTCCAACACTAGGAGGAAGAGGAAGTTGGGGAGGAGAAAGTGAAGATAGGGGAAAGGAGGAATGTCATAGGGGGTCCCCAGAAGTGGGTCTGCTCCACCTTTACTGAAGGTCAGAGAGCTTAACCCTGCTCTTGCTCTTTCAAAGTGACTGACAAGAGGTCTGAATTAAGGAATGGATACAAACAAGACATCCTGTGCTAGGGTGTGGTTACTTGATGTTCTGGATATTAAGATGGCCCATAGAGGTGGATCTGCTCCACCTTGAGCAAAGGTCAGAGAACTTAAGTCTACTCTTGCTCCTTTGTTTTTTAATGTAATTTTTTTAATTGATTTTATTGAGCTCTACATTTTTCTCTGCTCCCCTTGCTGCCTCTCTCCTCCTATTCAACCTTCTCCCATGGTCCCCATGCTCCCAATTTACTTAGGAGATCTTGTCTTTTTCTACTTCCCATGTAGATTAGATTCATGTATGTCTCTCTTAGGGTCCTCATTGTTGTCTAGGTTCTCTGGGATTTGTAGGCTGGTTTTCTTTGCTTTATGTTTAAAAATCACTTATGAGTGACTGTATATGATAATTGTCTCTCTGGGTCTGGGTTACCTCACTCAATATGATCTTCTCTAGCTCCATCCATTTGCCTGCAAATTTCAAGACACCATTTTTTTTAAGTGGTTATTTATTTAAAGGGAAAAACTTACAGATCACTGTCCCAGACAACAGCCCTCTGCATGATCAGGAACAAAGTCTAACAGCCAGAAGCCAGAAGCAAGAAAAAGAGAGCACACAGCTACCACTGCTTTTTTAAAACTAAAGAGACCACGCCCCAGTGGGCTGCTATCTTAAAGGCTATTGGCTGAAGGAGCGGAAGTAGCTCCCGCAGCACCTCCCCCTTTTGTTTGAGTAAGAGAGTTCCAAATCCAATACAAAACAATATACATTAGGAACAGATATCAAGTATAAGATTAGAATTACAATCAGCATAAACAATATTAAGCTAGGAACATATGCTAAATGTTTTAATAAACATTCTATCCTAAGGAGTCTAAGTCTTCTATTGGAGATGGCTTGGTTAGATCATAAGAGGACGGTAACTATGATTATCTAATCTTCAACCCTATCAAAGGTCTGAGAAGGGAGATAATATTGCTTTTCCATATGAAGTTGAGTAGCATTCTTTGGAGGTCTGTGTAGAATTTTGCTGGGATTTTGATGGGCATTTGATTGAATCTATAGATTGCTTTTGGTAAGATTGTCATTTTTTTACTATGTTAATTCTACCTACCCAAGAGCATGGGAGATCTATCCACTTTCTGGTATCTTTTTCAATTTCTTTCTTCAAAGATTTAAAGTTCTTGTCATACAAGTCTTCTACTTGTTTAGTTAGAGTTACTGAGATATTTTATGCTATTTGTGGTTATTGTGAAGGGTGATGGTTCTCTGATTTTTTTCTTGGTTCATTTATCATCTGTGTAAAGGAGGGTTACTGATTTTTATTTTAGTTAATCGTGTATCCTGCTACATTACTGGAAGTGTTTATGAGTTGTAGAATTTTTGGGGTCCCTTATGTAAACTATCATATCATCAGCAAACAGTGAGAGTTTGACTTCTTTTCCGATTTGTATCCCCTTGATCTCCCCTTGTTGTCTTATTGCTCTATCTAGGACCTCAAGAACTATATTGAATAGACATGGAGAGAGTGAAAAACCTTGTCTTGTTCAGTGGAATTGCTGTGAGTTTCTCTTCATTTAGTTTGATCTTGGCTGTTGGTTTGCTATATATTGCCTTTATTATGTTTAGGTATGTTCCTTATATCCATGCTCTCACCAAGACCTTTATTATGAAGGGATGTTGTATTTTGTTGAAAACTTTTTCAGCATCTAATGAGATGCTAATAAGATGATCATGTGGTTTTTATTTTTCAGTTTGTTTATATGGTGGATTCCATTGACAGATTTTCATATGTTGAACCATCCCTGCATCTCTGGGATGAAACTGACTTGATCATGGTGGATGATGGTTCTGATGTGTTCTTGGATTCGATTTGCCAGTATTTTATTTAGTATTTTTGCATCAATGTTCATGAGTGAGATTGGTCTATAATTTTCTTTCTTAGTGATGTCTTTCTGAGGTTTGGGTATCAGGGTAATTGTAGCCTCATAAAAAGAGTTTCGCAATGTTCCTTCTGTTTCTATTGTGTAGAACAATTTGATGAGTATTGGTATTTGTTCTTCTTTAAAAATCATGTAGAATTCTGTTACTCCTTCATTTTTAAGACAAGAGGTTTGGCCCAGGGAGTGATTGCCTACAGGATTCTTGGTCTAAGGTGTTGTCACTGCATGTCCTGCCTAAAACATCAGAATGTTTAACTCAGGAAATAACAGCTTGATGTCTCAATATTGAAGCAAGTAATTGTTCTGTTTGTTATTTGTGTCATGTCTTTTGCCTTCATCCCTCCTTTTTGGATTGGGGTATATAAGCATATGGAAAATAAACATGGACAGATTTAGTATTCACTGGGTTGTCCTCCCAGTACTTCCTTATGTCTCTGTATTTCTTTCATATCTCTGTCCTGTTGCCTGACATTTCTAATTCACAAACAAACCTAGAATGTACAAACCCATTGAGGCTGGGACCCATCAGATGGCATTCCAACATGTGGCTATGGTAGAGGAGGATAAGGAGAGGGAGGAGTGGAAGAGGGTAGGGGAAGGAGGAGAGAGAAGAGAAGAAAGGAGAGAAGGAGGAGAAGGGTAAGAGAGAAAGCAGGAGGGATAGGAAGAAGAGAATTGGGAGAAGAAGGAGAAGGAGGGAGAGAAGAAAGTGGAGGGAGAGGAGGAGGAGCTCTTGAAGCATCTCAGTTCATATACAGTGACCCTTCTTGGTCTTGCCATGGTAAAGAGAAGAATTTGTTTCTCACACTTTTAGGGAGTTGACAGTGCTCATCAAGTCAATGGAAGATGTTATAATGCAAGAAGCTTCCACGCGGTGAGAATTCTTCTCCAAAGTGCACTCATACATGTGCCAGCAAGATTGACTAACACATGCATACATGTGCAACTAGAATTCCCTAACATGTGAAACTAAGATTCTCTAACATGTGCATATGTGTGTAAACAAAATTCCCTAACATGTGCATACCTGTGCAACCAAGATTCTCTAACATGTGCAACTAGAATTCCCTAACATTTGAAACCAAGATTCTCTAACATGTGCATATGTGTGCAACCAAAATTCCCTAAAATGTGCATACCTGTGGAAACAAGATTCCCTAACATATGCATACATTTGCCAGCAAAGTCCCCTAACATGTGCATATTTGTGCCACCATGATTTTCTAACAGGTGCACCAAAGATTCCCTAACATATGAAAGACGACAAACAAATAACCCTAGGTGTGACAAAAATGAGTAAGACCAAGATTACTCAGACATGCTCCCTTTTCTCACTTTCTCCACACAGACTTGGAAGGGCAAGTGTGTGCTGCGGGGTTCAGAGGTAGACAAAGGGCTTGGAGTGGAGGGGCACAGTGAGTATACATGAGGTAACTGTGAGTACAAATGTTTCAGACAAGAGCTGAGAGTTGGTGATCAGAAATTCCCTAACTTCCCAAAGTTGCAACAGGAATTTTCTTCATATCACACCTCAGAACAAGGCCAGGGTCTGCAACATCCTCAATAAGTGAGCTCCATGGAAGTCTGAGGGTGAAGAGTGTGATCCACCATGAGTTCTGTACTCATTTTGTCCCAAGCTCACCAGTTCATATTAGCAGAACATAAGAAGAAATGTTCTGAGGTAATTCAAATTCCAGATGGCATTTTAATAAAGTAGCTTTTAAGTTCTAGTAATAAGCTTAAAAATGCTGTCCTCCAAATATTGCCTAGGAATACTGTCATGTAAGTGCAAGACTCTAAGACTCTAATATTTTTAACATGTTGAGAGGTGCCTGGAAACACACAAATGTGTTTGAAAACATTTGATCCCCTTTCCCTGGTCTTATACTGTTCATCAATTTTAAAAAGTTAGCAGAAAACAAATCTACTAGCTGGTAGATGGAGAGAAATAAAATGACCCATAGAACAATCCAGTTTATGCTCTTTTTATGTTTTAAAATATCTTAACCCCCCCATTGCTACACATGTGATATGAAAATCATTCACGTATGAGATTGAGCACCCTTCCAAAGGAGAGAAGTGTGGAGTCTAAGAGAACCTTGATGAGAGTTTGTCTCTATATCTTTTTGATTTGTTTGTTTGTTCAGTCTATTTGTCTGTTTCTACAACATTTTGAAAACCAACCAGCCTCAGTATGTCACAATTTTACACATTCGTGTATATATTCAATTTACACCTACAAAGCACTCATTCTGAGCCTGATATTTGTTAGGAAATATGTTGAAAATAAATAAAAGCATGAGTGTGTGTGTGTGTGTGTGTTTATGTGTGATGTGTGTATACATATCTGTAGAATAACAGGATATGCAAATGGGTTTGTCCACACATAGTAAGGAAAGTACCTGTATTAAGTAATTTCAAGGAATTAGAAAGGCTAATTGTATTAGCCAATGCCAAACTTTTATTTGTCAATAGGAATCGTCTGTGATATACTTGTGGTTAATATTTCCAATGATAGTGAGTCATTCACCTTCAGTTGACATTCATCCTAAGAGAGCATTTTGGGGAGATAAATGAGTTTTAAAAATTCTTTTTTAAAATCATTTATTTTGATTAATAAAATGCCAGGAAGACAGACCAGAAGGTACCAAACCTCCAAAAAAATAGATTGGAAGTCACCATTCTACTTGGCCCATCATAATTAAGTGAATGGGCAAATTCTGGTACCCAATCTCCCCTAAACTTTAATATCCAAAAAGGAATCATCATTCCTGTTCTTTCATGAGACGTTGGACTAGAGAATTATTTCTATATCAGGGAATTAGGAATTGGGAAAAACCCTAAGAGTCCAGTTCATGCCATCAGGTCTATTGGCAAATCTTTCATGGTGGAATCTAGTTATAGGAGATGACATGTCTATGGGTGGAAATAACCTTTAAAACAGTCTGAAGTGTGGGAAACAGTCAAAATTCTACATAGTAGGCATGCTTCTATCAAAGGGCGAAGCATACTGCTGATAAACTGGAATATAACACCTCTTATGACACCCTAGACCCATCAACTGTCAACACTGTAAACTCTAGAACTCTGTAATTTAATGTTCCTGACTTGGAGCAAATGAAATTTAAGGAAAAAAATTTTCTAAAGTTGGAATGCCTTATCATAGAAATTTTGTTGGCCAGTGAGAAAAAAATGGGTTAAAAATATTGACCTGGGGATTATTTCATGTTAACCAGTCACATAAACTGAGTTTATTGTAATTTTGTAAACTTTAATACAATAACATGCTCATGGAGAAAGTCATCAGGAAATATGTTATTGCAGAAGCTCTTACAAATATGCTTGTAGAAACATAGTGAGTTTTTAAGACTAGATTTTCTCCACATTAGTAAAACAGTCCAGTCCGGCTTGTCCTCAGAAGGCATGTCCATGTGTTAAGTCTTTCTTTTCTGTAAGAAAGCATACAGACTCTCCTGTCAGTTAAAAAAAGTCAAAGTCATTTTATGATTTCTATGAAGACAGAAAAATGTAAAGAATATGAATAGTAGATGAGCAAAAAAAAAGTAAATGCACTTTTGACATGGCTACAGACATTTCACTTGACTTAACAAAATGGTTGACTGACTATTGAAAGCATAAAACATGGGAAGTTAAAGTCTGAGAAAGGAGGTTGGGAGTAAGAATGCATGAGGAGTCTTGCCTCATGTTGCTGACCTATGGATAGCTTGGAGTGTGGGGTAATGAGTACTCTCGACTCCACTGTGTTAGGATAAACAATCCCCTGGGCTCAAGTATCAGCCACTTAAATAAATTCAAGAGACAGAGGAAGTGATGTTTATGAGCTAAAGGTTTGGGCCCCTTTTTCAAACAATCATGGGTACACAGATCACAAAATAGAAACCTGATATAATGGGAAGAAAACAAGAAGGAATGATACAGGCTGAAGTGTGGAGGATGGTGTGGAAATCCTTAAATCTGATGCTGGGAAAAAAAGATAAAACAGAGAAGACCTGGTTGTCACCAAATTAACAAGTCTTCACTTTAAAAATTTATATGTCCTCAATTACCTGAGATTGTAAAAAACCTATTTTCTTTGTAGGAAACTTACTTTCCAAGCTTATAATCTATTTCCATTTTTCTCTATAAATTTCCATTTTTCTCTTAAAATAATAGGAAGTAGTGTTGAAAATTTGTCTCAGTTAAGCAAGTTTTTAAACAATTTGCCTTATAGATAGTAAGGATCGTATATACATTTATGATGGTTGTATTTTACTAAATGCAGTTTAAATTAATATTGTAAAACAACAATATACTAATGTACATTTAGCATGAACAGAGACCCAGAAAAGAACTTAGTTATATAATTTTTCTGTGGAAATAAATGAAGAAATGGGTGAAAAAAAACTGGAGTATCTAGTATAAGAAAAGCCAAGTAATTGCTTAGCTTTAGCCCAGGAAGAAATAGAATAGATGTCCATGAAAGCATAAAAATAAAACTACCTTCTGCTGCACACCATAAGCAAGGATGAGGGCTTGGCCTCACTGATCTGCTAACAAAGCATGTCTGTTGCAGGTTAGCCATTGCTAGGGCATTTCTGGCCTCTGCATTCCAGCTGGAGTGTTAATGCTCTTTTCAGGTACATATTGTGATCACTTCTGCAAAGTTGTGTTAAAGTCACCTGCGCAACTGACAGTCTGAACACTAAATAACTAATTTCCAATCAAATTTGATTGCCTCAACACTTATCTTTGGGTTCAGTTCCTCAATGTCCTTCTTCCTTAACCATTCAGTCAACACTAAAATCTGAAGCATTGTACTCCCAGAAGAATGAACTTGACCCAGGAGTGCTGTAAACCAAAGTTTCTGTCCCACCCGGTCCCTCATTCAGTCCCAAGTAAACACACAGAGGCATATATTAATAATAAACACTTTGATCTATGTTTCAGGTTTATTACTAACTACCTCTTGCAACCACAATTAACCCATAATTCTTATCTATGTTTATCCACAAGACTTGGTGCCTTTTCTCAGTATGGCATTCTCATCTTGTTTTCTCTGCTTCTGCCTTTTCTTTTCCCAGAATTCTTCTAGTTCGGCTGCCCCACATATACTTCCTGCCTGGCTACTGGACAATCAGAATTTTATTAAACCAATATGAGTGACAAATCTTTACAGTGTACAGAAGCATTATCCCTCAGCATTTCCCATTTTATTCCTTTCAAAATAAGACCCTGAATCTAATCTCCTTTGTTTAGCTTTTTTTCTATTATCCATAACAACTTGTAACCAACAAGCTAAACAAAGACAAACATCCATAATCCATTTTGGGGGAACATGGGCATGGTTTTCTAGGCTACTCAGGGAGCATTTGTGTTCCAGCAGTATAGCAGTCTCTCTCTCTCTTTCTCTCTCTCTCTCTCTCTCTCTCTCTCTCTCTCTCTCTCTCTCTCTCTCTCTCTCTCTCTCTCTCTCTCTCTCTCTCTCACACACACACACACACACACACACACACACACACACACACACACACACACACTACTCTACTGGGTCCTCTTTACTCCTCCACCCTCTTGCCTTTTTATATTTGCCTTTGCATCCTGCTTTCATGGCTATATTGCCGAGGTGTATGTCCTTGATCCTCTGAGGTTTTCATAGCAAATCATTCTTCCAGTCTTTCAGAACTATCATCCTCATGATCTGATAATTCAGGAGTCTCTGCCACCTTCCAACAATGTGTGAGAACCTTTAGATAGACTTTTGTATCTACGTTCCTATTGCCAACTACTTTCACCATATTCTTCAAAACTACTGCTACTTTCCCTCTGAATGATGCCTTGAGTACCTCTGCTTTTTGCCTCAGCTTCAGCTACAACTACTGTTCGGAACACTATCTGCCACCATTTCTTGTTCATGGAATCTAGACACACTTTGAATTGACTATCTATAGGATTTCCTCTGCACAGATTTGTACTCGGGTCACCCCACCTGAACTGTTTATGTGTTCCACTGTATTCTTCCTAAGTGCTTACCACATGCCCTTCTAGGTTGTATTTATTTGTCAAAGCACTTAATCATTCTTTCTCTTTAACCAGATTGTAAATTAGGCTCTCCCTGGTTCACTCACCTTTGAAATTCCCCTCATCTACTGTGGTTTACACTTAGTAAGAGTACAGTAGATAATGTTGGCCAAAGAACAAGCACATCTTCAGCAACCTAGGGTTTGAAGACCCTTACTAAGTGTTCAGAGTCATCAAAAGTTTGAACTGTAACTCATGAAATGTTAAAGGACATAATAAAATATTCCACTCATTCGATGCTATTACTGCTATTGTTCTTACAAAACATAAAATAAGAATGATCAGTAACCCTGGCACCTCCATGACCTAAAGAAATAAAAGATACGATGATGGCTCAGGCTTGTGATTCCAACACTTGGGAAGCTGAAGCAGGAAGATCATCACAAGGCCAACCTGGACTACAATGTGTTCAAGGACAGTCTGATGAGAATCTGACTCAAACACTAAACAAACAAACAAACAAACAAATAAGTGGATGGACAGATGAATAGATAGGAAGATCATCACAAGGCCAACCTGGACTACAATGTGTTCAAGGACAGTCTGATGAGAATCTGACTCAAACACTAAACAAACAAACAAACAAACAAATAAGTGGATGGACAGATGAATAGACAGACAGACAGGCAGACAGTCAGATAGGGGTGTTTACAAGCAACTTTGAAGCACAGTACACTCTCAAATTTGACAGTGCAATTAAAACCTACCCAAATCAAAAATCATCTCTTTTTCATATTTTTAATTTAATCTAAAGTAGAAAGGAGAAGTTTTGTGTTTGGTTTAGTTCACATAGTGGAGCCTGAAGACCTAAAATCTCCTGTTAAATGGGTCACAACTGACAGGGAAGCTGACCACAGTTAATTAAATCTAAACTGCATATTTTCTTGACCATACAAACATTATTCTTATGAAATATAAATGCATGGACTGGTTTTTACAACATAAATTTGCAAAAGTTCATTTTAAAGATGTTCCTTGAATTCCAATAAAATGCCTTGGCAGATGACTAACCTCGATGTCCTCAGTTACAAAACCATGCTATGAATGATCAGCATGCAGCATCTGTTCTTTTTTGAAAATTAGAACTTGGAAACAGAAAGAATTGAAATGTGTCTTTGTTTGGGTTGTGCTGCAATTTAGATCAGTTTTTCTTTGATTTTCCAAGCTATCTGTTAAATAGGAACCAATCTGAGGTTTTTAGAAGGAAGAATCAACCTCAAAATGAAAATTGCTGGACAAGGTTTTCTGAAATTCCCACTAGGTTTGGAGCAGGCAACTTACATGGTACATGGCATCCTACCATCTCATTCTGATCTTTTTTTTTTTTAAGCAAAGCCCATCTTCAATAGAGGGGGTATTATTTGCCCTCTCCATCTCTGCTCACACCTTGGCCGCCTTCTTTCTTCATGGCCTCAATTCTTCAGACTTGCTTCGGCAGCAGTGCTTCTTTGATTATTAGAAACAAGTTCCTGGCCATCAGTCTAAATCTACATGTATCACTGCTGTGCCAGAAGTTCTCAAATAATAAATGATTGATTTAAAGATGATGTTCATTCACCGCAGAGAATGGAATGCTCGGATTTCAGTCTTGGTTCCCCAACTGATTAACTGTGGGTACTCACATATGCATTAGCACCACATGTGCACACTCCAAATATGCACACAACACACAGACACACACAGAAGCACATCACACACAAGCCAGAAATTGAGAGAGTAGAATAAAAGTGACTAAGGTTAATGATTAAGGCCCTAGGTTCAGTGAATACACAATAATAATGTAGGGTTCTAATAATAATAATAACAATAATCTTTCCCTAAACTCTCACTTCAATGTCAAACAAAAGTAAAATGATGAAAAGAGATGTATAAGAGATGAAATAACAGTTTCTAAAAGTAGTGGTAACTCAACTGATATTGTTTAATCTACTTTAGAACAAAGAAAATTAGAGCAATGACAGAAATTACACAACGACAACAGGATTGAGCTATCAGGAAAAATTACTCAAGTGTGTACTCACAAAATATATAGCTAAAATACAGCCACTAAAAACTGATAGAGACAAAATGAAAATAGGCTTCACACTTCCTGTTAGCAATGTCAACTCCCATTTTCAAAGTGTTAAAACTACATGCTGAAGAAAACTCAAAAACAGGCAATAAATGACATAATAAACTACAGCAGGGTCTAACTGCTATACAGAGGATTATCCACCCAAAAGTAACAGCATATAATTCAAAAATCACAGATTAAACAGTCACCAAGACATTCCATAATCCTTGGCCATAAATCATAGTTCAAGAAATTTAAAAGTTATTGAAGTCAAGTAGACAATACTTGGGGCAGATTAGAAATAACAGTACAACCTGAGAATTAATAAATACACATAAATGGAGACATATACTTCTAAATTAGAAAATTTTAAAGTAGCCGAAAATATGTAAAACTAGGCTTGGGATATAGCTCAGCTGGAGAGTGCTTGCCTGGTGTGCAGGAAGCCCTGGGTTTGATCCCCAGCACTGTGTACACTGGATGAAATGACGTATGCTATAATCCCAGCACTCAGGGGGCAGAAGAAGGTCGATCTTAGCTACACAAGGAGTTTAAGGCTAGCTCATGATTCATGAGATCATTTCTCAAAATAAACAAACAAAATGTACCTGGAATGGAATTAACATAAAACCCAACATATTTAAAATACAGGTTGCTGTGAGGGGCAGTGTAGCACTAAACTCTTACGTGGTGAGGAGGAAGATCCCACACCACTAATGCACAATTCTACATCAGAAAAGGAGAGAAAGAATTGGCTATGTTTGAAACAAGCTGGAAAGTGGTGTATGCATATAACCTCGGCACTCAGGACCCTGAGGCAGAAAGATCACAAGCTGCATATGAACTTTGGCTGTCTCACAAAAAGGAAACATGATTACCTAAAACCACAAATAAGGTGAAAAATATTATGGTAATAGAACTGTACTATATCTTGATATAGCTTTGAATTTGAATGCAAATCTACAAATGTGTAAAACAACATAGATCTAAGTATGTATGTAGCCCTAGGTGAACATGTATATACATCTGTGACTATACATTATTTACAGGTATGTAGAGAACAGAAGCTTAAGGTCCAGGTTATGTTTATACAACATGGTGTTGATATGGATATCCAATATGGGTCAGTTAAAACATGGTTCACACCAGACATCCAGGGGTCTATGGGTGAGCACAGAATGACTGATACCAGGTTTTCAGGGAACCCCAAAAGCAAGCAATAATGAGCCCTGTTAAATAGCTGTTTTCAGTAGAGTACCATTTTGAACTGATTTTGTATAAACATGGCCTTGAATCAGAGGCCTATGTCTTGGTGTTTGCCATCACCAGCCTGCCTCTGTGTTTCTATAGTCTGGTGTGCCCACCACCATGTGGTCTAGGTAGCTCCTATCTTTGTGTATACAGTGTGTGCTGGTACATGCCTGGGTAACTACCTGGTCTGCTTGCATAGAGGCATTTATTCATGAAGTGAATAAATGTTTTATCTGCCTGTGAGCCTTCCAAATCTCTTCCGTCTTCTGGTCCCCAGTGACCTTCCCTCTTCCCTTCCTGGAATCCAAGCATGGATCTCCCAGAATAAGGGAAGTCTAAATAAATTCAATGTTTGGATCAAAGTAGTTACACTGGTTATAATGTTGTGTCCTCGCTTAACAAAAAGTTACCCATGGAGTTAGGAGGGACTCACGAGGCAGAGCTTCCGGTTCTCTGTGTGGATCTCTGACTGGTGGGAAACTCAAAGCTAGAGGTCACAGAATAGATTGCTGGCATCTGCCAATGGACTAGCAGCAGCTGCCCAAATAAAACAAAGTGGTTTTTTTTTAAAAAATGTCCTTAGGAAAACCCCTGCTGGACAGAATTAACAACCAGAGACCCAAGGAAGAGAAAAAGCAATTGGAAGTCTGCAAAGCTTACCACATCAATAGGAACAACCAAAGCCTTTTAAATCCTTAGACAGTTCTTTCCTCATTGGTCCCATCTTTCACCTTATTTGCATATACATATTCAGCCAATCAGGGCCAATCTTGTTCTCAATACATTTGATAATCCTGAGGCTTGAACAAAAAACTTTCATCATAAAACTTTATGAAGGGGGAAGATAAGATAGACTTCAGAGCCCAACTCCTGGCCTCTACGAGCTCCCTGCTTCAAGAGTAAACTCACAGGAGGTGGAATTACCAATTTTTCAAGCCCAAGTCTTCCACACTGTTCAGGGAGTTCCCTTGAGCCAGCCTCTAGGACTTGACCAAAGCTGAAAGAGGAGACACATCCCTGTTTCAGGCACCAGAGACCTGCTATTCCAGTCTCAGCTTCCTAAACGCTGGAATTTCAGGTGTGAGCCTCAACACTGCTACTAGACACCCCTTAATCTTCACTCTGAGTCCCACCAGCCATCTAGTAATAAAATAGATCAACAGTTACCCAGATCGAAGGAGTCGTGGGGTGCTAGGGAGGTGCAGGAATGGCAAAGCAAGCCTAAAAGAAGTGCCAGGCACAACTGGACATGTCCCCTCCTTGTCTAATATGAGTCCCTTTGCCTGAGTGAAAAAAAGTCTTCCTCATTCCCTGCTTTTGTTGTTGTCATTGGTTTTGTTTTGTATTTTTGAGACAGGATTTCTCTGTGTAGCCCTGGCTGTTCTTGAACTCACTTTGTAGACCAGGCTGTCCTCGAACTCACAGAGATCCACCTGCTTCTGCCTCAGCCTCCTGAGTGCTGGGATTAAATTATTTTCAGCAGCATCTCAGGATTCTCTGGAGGAGAAACATCTTAGAAGGCAGGATGTCACTGGTAAGTGTCACTCACACAGAAAACCAAGATGAAGGGGACGTCTTTATCTAGCCAAGTATCCACACAGCTTACACCAAACACCAAGGAAACACATTTCTCTAGTTTTCTGCTCCCTCCCCACATGAAAGCTAAGGGGGAAATACCACGTCAATTTACTTTTTTTGGTATCTTGTCTTTCCTTTTCTTTCTTCACAATATTCCTGAAGTTGTGATCATGACTATTTAGCTACACGCCACTGCAAGTATTTGTCAAGTTTCTTGCCTTCTCTTTTATCTCTGCCCTTTCTTATCCCATATTGAAGGCATCATAGCTAATGTATAATAAAAAATAGTGGCAAAGGGTAGTTTGCAGCCTATTACTTCTCTGGATTCTCTGTCAGATCTCTAACATCTTGCAACCACCAGGGTGAGAGT
Organism: Ondatra zibethicus; assembly: GCA_004026605.1. Lineage (NCBI taxonomy): Eukaryota > Metazoa > Chordata > Mammalia > Rodentia > Cricetidae > Ondatra > Ondatra zibethicus. The sequence continues at coordinate 48,681 of PVIU01002746.1, read as the reverse complement.
TTCACATTGCTACCAGGAAATGGTGATCTCTTTAAATGTTTCTGATTTATGTTTATTCTCCTTAAACTTAATTGAAACAAGTTTGTTCTTTCATTTTATCATTTATTCAATAATCTTCCCTTAGTCATCTAGTTTATTCTATCTAATTATATGTCATTCTCTCAGACATAAAAAAAATCGATAATGAGTGAGTATTGAGAGGAGCAGAGAGTGTTTCCAGGTATAGAATTTTAATGGTGACAGGTGAATGATATAAAACCAAACTGTCATATGCCTTAGATAATACTCTTTATTACTCCATAAATAATTACACAATGTGCACATCTCTTTGACATGGTATAAGGCACCCTGGATCTTGAGAGGACATTACTAAAAACATTTATTTTCCTGTTTTAAGAATGAAGAGATGAATAATTTCACAGTTCAAATTCACCAAGAAATCATAAGTCAGTTGTCAGACAGTTAGTGAGAAAGCTAAAGATTAAAACCTCCTCCAGTGGGATTAGACAAGCTGTCTCTTTACAGGTAGGATCTGAAATAAAAACTGAATCATGAGAAAGTGAGTTATAAAAATTATATACTCCAGAATTCTTTTTTTTCAAGACAGTGTTTCTTGGAAGTTTTGGAGCCTGTCCTGGAACTAGCTCTTGCAACCAGGCTGGCATCGAGCTCACAGAGATCTGCCTGCCTCTGCCTCCCAAGTACTGGGATTAAAGGAGTGTGCCACCACCACCCGGTTCCAGAATTCTTGTGGAAGCCAGAGTATAAATGCACACATGCACACACACACTCACACTCACACACTCTCTCTCTCTCTCTCTCTCACACACACACACATGAAACTCAATCAGAAAATGAGCAAAGACTTAGACATTTCTACAAAGAAGAAATTTTAAAAGGTCAAAAAGTGTGAAAAGATGGTCAATGCATTAGTGACTAGGAAGCTGCATAAGGAAGGGTCATCTCCCATTCCTCCAGATGGCTATCAGAAAAAAAAATCATTAAAATAAGTAACAACTGGTGATGGGAGGAAATGAACACCCTCCAATAGTGCCCATGGGAATGTAAGTGTGCCACCCTCCAGGAAGCATTTGGTTGTTGCTCAAAATCTGAACAGAAAAAAAAACATAGAATCACCAAATTCCACTACTAGATATAGTGGGAATAAATTGGAACCAGGTGAAATATCTGTAAGGTTTAAAAGGATGAAATCTTGACACATGAGACATGAACCTCCAAACTACTCTGCTTAAGTAAAAGAAGCTGAACACACAAAAAGATGTCCAATGGTGCATAGGCCATTTATTCACCCAAAACAGATAAACCCGTGGCAATATGCACAGACTGACACACGTCTGTCAATTACATGTCAAGGAAAATCTTAAAAACATGGATATATGAGCTGAATAACAGGTTAGCTGACTACCACATGAGCATGGGCGAATTGCACACTTGACCTCCACTGAATCCATTCCCAGAACTGGACAGAAGGGCTAGTGGGGAAAAGCTTAACGTATAAAGACTGTACTTGGAAGGGATGAGATACCTTGGAACTAGACGGAAGCGATAATAATTACAGCATTTTGAATGTAGAAGACACCACAGAAATGAATACTTTCAAATGATTAAGTCTGCGTTTCCTGCACTTCACTATATTTTTTAAATTAGTAATGTAATGTAGAGACTGATTTAGCAGTGCTTGAATAATATCTGTTTTTATGAAATAAATGAAAACAAGAGAGAGGGAGGGGGGAGAGAGAGATTCAGGGAAAACGAGTTACATGCATAGGAAGCAGCAGTGCAAAGGGGTCCCTTGGTGCATTCAGTGACCTCTTAGAGTGACTGAAGCCTGCAGGAGGCAGTCTTTGTCCTAGAGAACAGAAGTGCTGGGGGGAGGAAGCCTTTGCACATAAGATGTTGCAGTAGTGTCCTTGAATTTTGTTTCTGGCGTGGTGGGAAACAGAGCCATGGCATTGAGAAAGGTGGAGTCCTGCTGTCAATAGAGGTTCAGGAAGACCAAATTGTCCTCTGCTAAGTGAATGCTAAAGAAAAGCATTTTGAAACATAAGGGTTGATGGTACTGAAAGTAAGCCAGTCTGGTACAACTCAGCCTCACTCAACAACAACAACAACAACAACAACAACAAACCTAGGGACTTGGCCCATTCTGAATTTGAACAAGGTTTGGAAGCACCATGTCCAGGAAAGTCCTTGTTCATCCATCAATCTCCTCAATCCTGGCAGTCAGCCTGATCACTGGACAAAGCCAGACACTTCACGCCCCATCCGAGCTGCTGTTCTTAGGGATTACTGCATGGCTTTCTGCATAGAGTGTTGTTCCAGATCTGAGCATTGTTACCCCTGCCTTCCACATTCAACCCCTTGAAAAGTCTCTGCTTTCTTTAGTCCCTGATGGCGGCAATAATATGGGATATTTCACTAAGCAAAGGTGTCATCATGCAACCACTGATCTGTGACTGACATACACATGGCCTGGGAAAACTCAGCCTAGCTTCCCTAGAGAAAGAGTAATTGGAGCGAGAACTGTGTTCTTGCCCTGAGTTCCATGTTTTCTAGGAAGAATGGCATTGGAGAGCAGGAGCCTTTGCAGCCCTTTGCAGTTCCTTCCAGAACTCTCATAGCTGTGAGTTCTGGGTCCATTTTGCTTCTTTTAGCTTTCTTCTTTATAGTACAGTGTTTTCATTCCTTGCATGCAACATAAAAGCACAGACTTTAGGTAGGAAACAAAAGTTAGTGAATGATTTAAATTCAAGATATATTCATCGAAAACTTGTCATATATATATACATATATATATACATATATGTATATGTATATATAATAGAAACAAAAGCGAACCTGTTGGGTTTTTCATAATAAATAATTAAGAATATAAGTTGTCATCTCACAAACAGAACAGACAAAACAAAAAACTTTAAAGGTTACAACATGAGGATTTGCTATGGGACGATCTTTAGTCAAGGGGCTCAGAGGCTTAATGTAGAGAATGATAGGACTTGGGCTGCACATACTAAGCAGGAGTCAGAACAGGATGTGTGTTTCTGAAGGAAGGGGAAGGAGGTAGACCAGCCTTATGAAAGGATAAGAAATCTCTTAAGGATGAAGGGGCAGGTGAAAGCATATACAGTAAGTGTTAAGAAAGACTACAAAGTATCTTTGGGATATGGGACATGCTCATTGGACCCATGTAAGATTTTGGACTTTAAAGGACGTGATGGCCAAAGACATGAGATAGGTAATGTGCAGAACTTTAAGTTCTCAGTGACAGAGAGTTTGGAGATAAAAATGAGTTCAAGTTTTCAGTATGGATGATGAGAAAATTCAGTGTTTTGATTGTGTGAAAAACAAATTTGTAGCAATGTACATTTATTGTAAACTACCTACAGTTACCTGCAATTTGTTGAATAAAGCAAGCTCTCTCTTTATTACTCTTCCCTACCTTCAGTCAGTCTTCATAAAGGCACTACCTCTTCCTGTATCCTGCAGTCCTCTTGGGATGGGATGGCAACACCTATAGGCTCTCCCTATAGTGTTGAAAGCTTTGTGAGTCACTCCTTACTCCTTTACCCGGACTGCTGGTAGAATTTTTATTCTTGTCGATAGTTCTAAACATATCCAACAAACATGGGCATATGATTAAGTCATGTGACTGAGGTGAAGTTTATTGATCTGGAATGATAGATTAGCTAGCTGCCGCCTTATCATGGATAAGTTTATCTTATTTTCTTTGATGAACTCATTGTCAACAGGAGGATTAAGATACTGGAAAATAAACCCAAGTAAATGTTTAATATGGGAAATTAGATGTTTGAAGTCTTCCTAAACTCTAAGTAGACTTTATTAGGCAGTGAAATGATGTTTCATCTAAGAGTTCTTTACCTGGAGGCTAGAAGTTCTGAACACAATGTGTGAAATCATCAAAAGAACTCTCTCCATGCCTGGTCTTCCACTGGTTTTGACCTGAGGCAAAATAATCTTAATAAAGATAATAAAGTGAACAGAATATCATCCAAAGAATCTTTGTACTATGTCAATTTCCTATTTATTTTTTATAAATTGACTAATAATTAAGAAGAAAAGAAGAATTTTGAATCTCCATGTTCCAAAAAATATGCTGAGAAATGCTTTGAGAGAAACTTCTGGAAAAATGGCTTCTGTCTCTTGGCTATAATTGTTTAGCTTTTAGTTCTCTCAGGGCCATCTGAAGTAGAAGACGTGTCTTTCTACTCCAAGTTCATACTCAGATAAACAAATACCACACCAAACTTAGAGAAAGCCACAACAATGCTAACTATATAATTAGGAAAATCATAGCTAACTAATTGCTCAGAAAAGTCTTGTCAAATTGTCACAAAAACTCTCGTGGAAGATGTCAAGAGCCTCAGCAGAAAGGAATAAAATATTCATCTCCTTGGGACATGAGAGAGGAATATGATTTAAAAAAACAGTAGAAATGGAAAATACAGATAGGGTTTTTTTTCCCCCAAGGAACACTAGCAAATGATGAATAAGGCTGGGACCATAAACTTCTCACTGAGATCCCACAGTAGCTAATGCATCTTTCAAGACATGGTCCTTAGACCACCTTCACACACATATGCACAAACACACACACACACACACACACACACACACACACACACACACACACAAAAGAGAGTAATAGTATCTGCCTACCTTCAAGCCATTCACAGATTTGTACATGTTCTTACTAAGTTTAGCATTAGTCTAACTGAAAGATATATCTCTGTGAATAAAAGGTGAATTTCTATTTTATAATCAGAACACCAGATTTACTAATTAAAGACCTGAGAGCTGTACTTTTACATTATTATAAGACTCAGAAGTTTACTGAGACCTTCTTGCTAGTTCAGGTCTCCTTACCTTAAGTGGGACTACCTTCCCCTAAAATGGCAGCAGTTTTGAGCTTCAAATTACTGTGGGACAGTGGTCTTGTACCTCTAAAGATTTGTTACTTGTATTGGTTTAATAAACAGTGATTGGCCAGTAGCCAGGCAGGAAGTATAGGTGGGCTGACCAGAATAGGAGAATTCTGGGAAAAGGAAAGGCTCAGTCTACAGCAGTCACCCAGACACAGAGGAAACAAGATGGCAATGCCTCACTAATAAAAGGTACCAAGCCACATGGCCACCACAGACAAGAATTATGGGTTAATTTAAGAGGTAAGTGTTAGATAAAAATATGCCTAAGCTATTGGCCAAACAGTGTTGTAATTAATATAGCTTCTGTGTTATTGTTCAGGTATGGGTGGCTGGAAAATGAATGAACAGTTTCTGCTAACATCAAATCAATGATATATTTTAAGCTGGGGGTTTTGTTGTTTATTTTTTTCTTTTACATTTTTGTCCAACACACTTGATCCAGTCAAACGGAAAGTTTCCTGTCACTTCTCCCCAAAGAGATCTTGGTAACAGAACCAGAAATAATCATATTATTTTCTTTCTTGCATGGATCACAAAAGATTGAATAAAAAATACCATAAAATTAAGCCAGACTCTAGCTGGGTGGTGGCGGCACATGCCTTTGATCCCAGCACTCGGGAGGCAGAGGCAGGTGGATCTCTGTGAGTTCGAGGCCAGTCTGGTCTACAAGAGCTAGTTCCAGGACAGGCTCCAAAGCTACAGAGAAACCCTGTCTCGAAAAAACAAAAACAAAAAATTTAAGCCAGACTCCTACACTCATGGCTAGACTCCTTTCACTGGGGGGCTGGGGTAGGATGATCATGCATTTGAGGCCAGCCTGGATTGCATAGTGAGATCTTGACTCAAAATAAAAGGGTGATGGACATAATAATAATAAACAATATTCTACAAGGACCTCAAACCAAACCTGAAAAGGCAGCCTCACTTGAGCACCAGTCTCTGCTGGCTGCTCACCAGACTCACTGTTTACAATAGATTTGTCCTGTTTCCAGTAAAGACCTAACTAAACAAATGCATACATAGTAAGTGAAACTACCTTCCTGATGACAGTCTTGGCGTACAAAGAGCAAAACTGTGCAAATAAAACCCTGAAGAAGTCTGGGACATTAGCCAATGTCACCTTGTCTTCCTGGCTCACTATCTTTGCCTCCTGTCACCATGACCAAAATAAAAAAAAAAAAAAAAGAAATGGAAAGCTCTGTAGTCAATGCCTGAACCTCTTGCAAAGTCCCCATTCTTAGTTAAGGAGAGAGCTAGAAACTTGCATTCACATCAAGTGGCTCTAAGAGAGGTCAGGGCCTCAGTTACCCCTCCACAGACGTGGTCTCGGTCATTGTTCAGCCGAGTTCTAACAAGGTCTATATCAATACTACTATATAGCTGGGTGGTGGTGGCGCACGCCTTTGATCCCAGCACTCAGGAGGCAGAGGCCAGCCTGGACTATAAGAGCTAGTTCCAGGACAGGCTCCAAAGCTACAGAGAAACCCTGTCTCGAACCCCCGCCCCCAAAAGACTACTATATCAAAAGCTCAGGTATCATCTAGCAGAACCTTCTGTGCCAATGGGAATGTCTCTTGAGCCTTGTTGCCTAACGTAGCAGTCAGGTGCCACAGGTAGTCATGAGGAACATGAATGGAATCTTGGAAGGATTAATGGGATTTCATTTTTCTCAGCTGAAATTTAAAGCATACACTTGGTTAGGGCCTCCTAGATGGGACAGTCCACGGTCACAGAGGGCAGAGAGGCATCTGCAGGTTCTTCAAGCTAGTGGCAAGTTCGAAGATACCACCCCACCCCACCCCCAGCCCTGCTTCAGCTAGCTCTGGATTGAAGGGGAACCTCTCTAGTAGGAGATGAAGGGATTCCAAAATTGTCAAAGGTTTGCTCAAACAACACAATGATGTGGCTTTCAGATATGTGAGAGAACTGGGCATACAGGTAAGCCGCTGCTTAAGAGGCTTGCCGCTTTGATAAGGGAATCATGATTATCTCTAACTAGCCTTAAAACACTTACCTTGTAGCTCGCTATCTATCTGACAATGCTGTTTTGTTGTCCATGTCCCTGCTCCAAATCCAGTTTCTTTTAAAACCTGTAACCCCCAGAATAAACATCTTGTTTATTCATTGATGAGATTCCTCTAGGCGACCAGAGTCAACAAGGTCAAACAGCCATTGTCCTCTGCCTTACTTACGTGTCAGAAGCTCTTGCCAGCGCACAACACCATTGCTGACTTTGACTATTCAATTGTTGCTTTCTGAATTTGAAGTATACCTTAAGCAACCTCTTAACTGAAAACTTAAACTGCTTTTCTTTACCTCTTCTGCCTGTTTACGACCTTTATTAGCAGACTCTGCCACGTGTTACCCAGGTTGTAATCTGATTCTCATACTTTCCGGACACCTGGGACTCCTCTGGGCTGGCTGAGCCTGTGCCCTAGGTCCTGCTCCCAGAAGGTCTGATTCAGTATGTCTGGGGCTGAGCCCTGGGATTCACATTTTCAACAAGTTCCTGGAGTTTAGAATGTAGCTTTTCTGGGAACTGTGGCACAAATCACCAAGCTAAACCTTACTGGCCCTTTATCATTTCTGGGACTCCTATGTCCACATATCCAAGCCCCATGATGTTTCGATGTTGATCCCATTGTAGACCTTCAGAGCACCTTTCACAAAACCATGTTGGGAAATAGGGTGAACATGAGAAGTTGGCATCAGGGTGTCTAGAATAGAGCCTTGGAATCAACATTTCTAGTGATCTTGTCAGTCTGCGGGGTTCAGTTTCAACTCTGTGTCATCCTGATGTCTGGTTTCCTGGTGCCCACTAAGGAGTGGGATCCTTCATACTCTACCCCACCTCAGAGCCATTCCTATTAGCTGGCACAGGAGCCAGCCCACACTTGGGTACCCACTGCTGATTTGTCATGGCTGCATCAATGCGGAGTATGAATACACTTGAAAACCATTCTCAAAAAGTTTGTTTCCAGCAGCCAGGAAGAAGCCACAGTGTAGTGAGAGAGGAAGTAGATTTACTCCTTATTTAAATGAGTATGCTAAAATGTACACAAAATCCCCAGGCATTAAATTTCCCACATTTCAGTGGCAACAGACAATCATGCTTTCTAAATGCCCAAGAATATTTACTTTCTGTGGTTGCTCAGTTCCTTCTTCTAAATGTATCAGTTTCTCCTTGCAGTCATAACCACAATATTTAATTACGCACTGTAATGATCTGAGAAAAACCTGTATGCACCTTGCTAGCAAAGTAATCTTTTTTAAAAAATTAAATGTATTTATTTAGTGGCTCTGTGTGTGCGTGCGCATGTATGTGCATGTGCACGCATGTGTGTACACGCACTCATGTATGTGTACATGCCCAAACACACTTGGAAGTCAGAAGACAACTTGTCCGTGGTGCTTCTTTCCTTTTCCCGCATGGGCTGGAGGACTGGACTTAGGTTGTCTGGTTTGGCAGACATGGCTTTCACTGGCAGAGCTGTCTTAACATTAGAAACAATCTCCTAAGACATGACATCTTCTACTTAGTATCTTTAAACAGCTCCTTACTTTCTTTCTAACATAGGCTCATGTCTTTTGTCAGAAAAAAAAAAGTGGACCTCTGATTTTCAGCAAAATGATTGCCTTATTTCGTTTTTCTTTTGAACTTTCCTTGATAGAGTCATCTACATGTATGGATTCAATGTCAAATAAGTATCATTCATTCCTTAGCTATAGAAGTCAATTATTTCTTTGCTGCTTTTCACTGGTATCTCATAGCTGCTTAGTTAAGAAATCCAATGACGTTTACTTAATCATCAGTGTATTATTTTTTATTGATAGATACTTTGAAACAAGGAATTTGGTATTACCCTTACCCCAGGCTCTCCCTTGTCTTTATGCCTAATTTGACTTCTTCCATAGCTAAACAGCAAAAACCACTTCTGTCTCTATTATTTCTGCCATGCTGCAAATCTCTCTCTCTCTCTCTCAGTCCCAAAGAAACACACAGAGGCTCATAATAGTTATGAACTGTTTTGCCTATTAGTTCAGGCTTATTATTAACTAGCTCTTACAGCTTAAATTAATCCATAATTCTTGTCAGTGTTTAGCCATGTGGCTTGGTACCTTTTATCAGTGAGGCATCCTCATCTTGTTTCCTCTGTTTCTGGCTAGTGACTATGTCTCTGCCTTTTCCTTTTTCCAGAATTCTCCTAGTCTGGTTGCTCTGACTATACTTCCTGCCTGGCTACTAACCAATCAGAGTTTTATTAAACCAATGCAAGAGACAAATCTTTACAGTGTACAAGGGCATTATCCCACAGCAGGTTGGTCATTACTGAATCTTCCAAGCATACTGTACATATTTTAGTTTTCTCTATATTAGTTCAAACAGAAGGAACCCTTCATTCTGATGTCATACTCATACCACTAAACACTCATCTCTTGTATCCATTTCCTGAAGCAGAATGAATCTATAATCCTATCCTGAAGCTCAAGTACTCAGTACTCCAGCTCTTATCACAGCCACTATGGTCACCCAAAGAACTTTCCTCTTCAGCTATTTTGCTCCACCTTTTCTGCACAGAACTACTCTGCCCTCCTACTCATTGCTCCCCCAACACAAATACCAAACCCTTCCCCATTATCCTCCTAATACTCCAAGAGTGGGGTGTACTTCCCTGGCTTCTGACTATTGGTACAATTTGTGTATTCTAAGATGTGTTTGCACACATCAGTTAGTGTATTGCTATTCTTGTATTTTGGTTTGTCTACAAGTCATAAATTCATGCTTCAGTTCAAAGCCGTCTCTTTAGGATCTGTGCTTCACATGTGGTACCCAGAGTGGTACTCAACACATAAGCAATATCTTCCAACAGCTGAGTTTCAAAGTAAAGATTTCTTTTGAATTTTATCCATTTTATGGATCAATATTGAAATTTCTATGCAGTTTGCAGTTAGCATTACCCTCCAGGTGATAATTTTAAACAGTGACCTGAAAAAGGTGGGCACATCTGAGCAGTAACATTCTCTATGACAACCAGATCCCCCCCCACACACAGTCAAAAGCTACATTCAAACGAACTCTCACTTCATATTCAAGCTAATAAAGGCTTCTGGATATTTTCAAACTTTTGCACCATCACTAAGGCTGAGAGGGCTGATTTGTCTCACTTGGTGAAGGCTTCAAATGGGGTTCATATTCATGTTCTAGAAGAAAGGAGCTGTGTTAAACGGACCTGCAAAACAAAAAAGGCAGAGTGACGATGGGACACCTAGCCTGCTGTCAACAACCAAAATATTCCTAGGCATTGGCAAATGTTTTGCTAGTTTAGTACTAAATTGCCTGTCCCTGTATACAATATGAAATTTGGCACTCTGAAATTTGGGCCTGTGGCTTTCCCTTACGCACCTGTAAAAACCTGTATTTCCTAATACTCCGCAAAGTGTACAGAGCCTAATCTGGTTTGTGTGCAGATTTTAAAAATTTGACATAGGCAATGGACCTGGAAATCTTGATATGTGAGCCCAAAATACCACAGAGGGACTTATTTTCAATCTACAACATGCACTATTTCAAACGAAGATGATAACTTGTAAGGTCTTTGTTGATTTTGAGTCATCAGTGGGTAATTAACGCACTTTGGGTCTTCACTTAGCTCAGGGAAAGTCAAGCTAGGGAGATGAGTAATTACAGGTTTAGAAAGATCAAACCCAGGCACAGGGCTTCAGGCTGCTCCCGTTTGAATACCTAAACTGTTACTAAACCTTGGGCAGGGAGTCATTTTTGGTTTTGCCCAGACATTTTAAGCCTTCAATTAGAGAGGATTATTTACAAATAGTACTCACTTAAGGGCAAAATTTCCCCAATTATAAAACAGTTTAAAAGAAAATACACGGTGCTAGCAATGAGGTTTAGGTTACTTGCTTCTCTTCCCATAAGTGTCTACTGCTCACCCCAATCTCACCTTTCACATGCATTCAACTGGGTTAGAGAAAGCATTGTCGTCCTCTAATTGTGTTTGGAATTCGGAGCAGTTTCAGCTAAGGTCCAAAACAAAAACCAATCTTAATGAACTCTTCTGGGCTATGGCCACTTATCATGTGGGGCACAGCTCCTGCTGTGACCTGACGTTAGTCTCACCTCTTTTAGAGTTGCCCATTTGAAACTAGACCCACATCCTCATATGTATTTGAAAAGATGTTCATTCCTTAGGGATCTATATCTAAATATGGCCATAAACACAGAAAGAAAATTGTTAGTCACCAGGTGCTGGGGAAGGAGGAGACTGAAATGACTATTTACGGAACACAAGGTTCTTGGGGAGTGACGCAATGTTTTAGAAATAGACAGAGGCCTTGATTGCACAATACTGCGAAAGTACTGGATATACGCCATTGAACTGTACGTCAATAAATCTTCTAACTTTGCTCGGTGCATTTACTGAACCCTCAGTACAAAGCTACAAGAAGTACTAAAATGTCCTTTAAAAATTAAATTCACTGGACAGCCAAGAGACATAGGATGGAATCAAACAGGACTGGGAAAAAAGGCAATGAATGCAATGATTCCTCATGATATTCTGCCATACTCAAAGATGGGTTCTTAGCCCACTAGACATCAGAGAGACTTCATACAGCAACTGATGGAAACAGATGCAGAGGGAACCATGGTCAAACATTAGGTGGAACTTGGGGAACCCATTGCAAAAGGGGGAGGAAGGACTGTGGGAGCCAGAGGGATCAAGGACACCAAGAGAACGTGTCCCACAGAAGCAACTAAACAGGCCTCATGGGTGTTCAGAAAGACTGGACAGACAATCAGGAAGCATGTATGGGTCTGAACTAGGCCCTCTGCATGTATGGGTCTGAACTAGGCCCTCTGCATGTATGAGTCTGAACTAGGCCCTTGCATGTATGGGTCTGAACTAGGCCCTCTGCATGTATGGGTTTGAGCTAGGTCTTCTGCATGTATGGGTCTGAGCTATGCCCTCTGCATGTATAGGTCTGAACTAGGCCCTCTGCATATATGTTATAGTTGTGTAGCTTGATGTTTGTGTTGGACTCCTAAAAGTGGGAGTGGGGGGGTTGTGTCTCTGACTCTTTTGACTGCTCTTGGGACCCCTTTCCTCCTACTGGGTTGCTTCATCCAGCCTTGATATGAGGGTTTGTGCCTAGACTTATTATAAGTTGTTATGCTAGGTTATGTTGCTATCCCTGGAAGACCTGCTCTTTTCTGAAGGGAAACAGAGGAGTAGTGGATCTCAGGGATGGGAGGTTCAGAGGAGCTGGGTGAGGGGAAACTGCAGTTGGAATGTAATGTATGAACAAAGAATAAATAAATAAATACATAAATAAATAGCAATGGAACCTAAAGAAAGCCTGACTTCTGAAATTTGTGGCTTCCAGTAATTTCTTATACATTGTTATATAATCATAATTCTTCTCTTGTTTTTAAAACTGCTATACTTGTTGGTGTTGACATAACTATGAAAAGATCCAGCACCCTCCCTTAACCCTTCCCATAAATCCTTTCGGTCTGTCTTTCCATGTTGTCCTCCTCATCCTGTTTCCTTCCTTTCTCTAACCATACTCATGGAGTTGGTCCACTAGTGTCTGAATCAGCATTTTCCTCTTCCTTGTCTTCAAGATTTCAGATGGCTGTTTCGCACTCACTCACTTGCCAAGGATTCTCAGATCTGACCTTGCAATCCCGCTGCCTCTCAGGATTCCAGACATGTGGCATTAACTGTCCATTTGTCTAGAAGGTGATCATTTCCTCAAGAGGCCATTATAAATGATCTCACCTCCATGCCGTAAGAAAATAGTGCAAGGTTCTCCAGACCTGCCTTTGCAGAACTCTGGAACTCCCAGGAACCCTGTGAGATAATAGCATCACAGCACCTGGCTTTGCAAGCCTTGCAGGTAAGAAAGCTGATGCTTGAGAAGGGGCAGCAGTCAAGGTCCCTGGTAGGTTGCAGACATGCAGTGCTCAGCATCCCAGGCTCACACTTAGGTCAGAATATGGAGGAGGTGCCTTGAGGTTGCTTCAGGCACTGTGTTCTCCCCCTCCACTGGAGTCTGAAGACTCACCATCACTTTCTACACCCTGAACTCTATCTAGAGTCCCTGTCATCCTGGACCTTCTTCCCCTTCTTGTCTCACATCTAGCCATCATCTCTCACTCTAAATTATCTTCCAAAGTGTTCCCTCTCCTTAGACCAATGTGCTAATGGGCACTGGATCATCACCCCTTCTGTCTTGCAGAACAATTTCAAAATTCTGCTCACTGACAGCCCAGTTCCCAAACTTGTTTTGTAGGGCTCCATATAATGATGTTCCATCTCACACCCCCAACCAAGAAACCCTTGGGCAGTCACAGCCATCATATCTGAATTTCATGTAAGGGCTCTTCACACAAATTTGCTATCTAGAATTCTTTTCCATTTCTCCATGTTATGGCCATTGAGGACCCTTTGCTCCCTGAAGCTCCTACACATATCTTTCCTGCCTTCACTTGCACTAATTCTTCTTGAATGCTCTTAACACTTATTTCCTAAAACTCAAATGAAACACTGTTTCCCTTGTAACCTGTTTTCTAAGTCTACCCTATCAGGACTTCTCAACACTCACTTGGTGGATAACAGAATGTATTGTACAGTTTTTCTGACTGTTTCCTGGGACAGCTGTTGCCAGAGGATACCACTCCCTAAATATAATCCCAGTAGCTCAGACACTGAGAGCAACAATTAATAAATGGGACTCCTGAAACTGAGAAGCTTCTGTAAAGTGAAGGAAATGGTCAACAAGACAAAACAGTAGCCTACAGAATGGGAAAAGATCTTCACCAACCCCACAGGATGTAGACATGTCCAGTTGTCTCTACTATACAGCACACTATACCCTGAACTACGTCCATCTAGAATATTTCCCTCACTGCTAGTTTATCAGATCTGACTCTTCTATATAACCAGGGCCAATTGTTATGGCATCAATGCCATTACTTTCACATTCCATTAAAGAAAACATTGGCCAGAATGAAAATATTTGGAAGTCTATTAGTTAAATCTAGTACATTACCATTAAAACCTCATACACACAGGTTTGGTAGATATCTCTAGTATAGTTTGAACAAAAAGCAAATATATACATATGTTTGTGTGTGTGTGTCTGACCCACTGTACAAACTACAAAATAATGCTTGCTTCAACTTTCTCACTGAAGGCAAAAGTGCCTTGTAGAATTATCTCTCTCTTTCTCCCTCTCTCTCTCTTTCTCTCTCTTATGCACACAAGTGCACATGCACACAGACACACTACACACACAAATTTTATGTTTAAAACGTTCACAGACATGTGACTAATACATGTATCAGCTAACAAAACTTAATTGTAAAAATAAGAACTGTAATATCTAGATATTGCATTTTCTTCTAATTACAATGCAATTTATATAGTGGTTATTTGTTTTCCAGAGAAAATTCTAGTATTGCTTAAGTCTAGTACTTCTTACATTCTCTAGTGGCTCTATTAACACAACCTAAAGTCATCTTTTTAAAGGACTGTGCTGTCTGACCACTAGCATTTATGCCCTTTGGTGTAGGAGGTCCTTCTTTCTATGTGTTGCTTTCATTGGTTGAATAAAGAAACTGCCTTGGTCTTTTGATAAGGCAGAATTTAGATAGGTGGGGAGATAACTGAATGCTGGGAGAAAGAAGGCAGGCAGAGAGAGCCGCTATGGAGTCGCCAGAGACAGACATGCTGAATCTTTCCCAGTAAGCCACGACCTCGTGGTAAACACAGATTAATAGAAATGGGTTAGATCAAGATGTGAGAGTTGGCTAACAAGAGTCTAGATATAATGGACCAGGCAGTAATTTAATTAATATAATTTCTGTGTGGTCATTTCAGGGGTTAAGCTAGCTGGGCAGTGGGAACATGGCCTGCTCCTCCCTACTACAGTTTGGTGCCTCAACATGGTTGACTAACTCCATGTAAAATCTGAGAGAGCTTCAAAAAGAACACAAAGAAGTGGCCCAGGATAGGTTCTTTTTTCCTATTTTGGTATGTGTTTGTGTGCATGTCCCAATAAATTTATTTAGTGTTATTGACAGGAATATGTGTACCTTAATCATTGTTATAGCAACTGAAGAAAATGTCTCTCCTCCCCCATCAACTCTAGAATCCTGTGTGGATCATGTGAAGATTATCACAGCTGCTGTGAATTCGGGAAAGCTACCCTTGTAAGTCAGGATTGCACATCATGACCCAACTTTTCTCCAACTCTCATATTCTCCTATCACTTTCCTGAACTATTTCCTGAGCATAGGGTAGAATGGTAGGATGGTTTATCATAGCTGGGTGATCAACAGTCATTTATTATCAGTAGTTTGACTAATTGTGAGACTCCAAAGGCACCGCTGACCACTGAAAAGAACGGGTTCACTGTCCAAAGATGCTAGTGGCACCAATCTACAGACAGAAGCACATTTATGGAGAATGCATTTTGACAGGCAATGTCCATTTGGTTGATTACCACAGGCAGTTTCGTCAATATGACTTATGGCCTCCCCAGCAATGGAATTTGGACTGGGTTTACAGCAGCAGACATGAATACCCTTTTGTGGCACCAAATAAAATCAGAAAGGGGTTGGTTGCCCACATAATTGTTATGACTCTATTGCACCAGTGGGCTCATCTTGCCTAGCCAAGTATTGAAAATAGTGCTGATGACAATGTTCCCCCAAGGATTTTGCAACATTTTAAGCTACAACCATTTTTCATCTCTTTGAGGTGATTAATAACGACTTAAAGTTTTTTTTCCCTTCTTTCCCCTGTTTATCTCGTCTTCAAATTTCCTTTTTCATGTTTACTTTGATGTTTATCTCTCTCACAATAGGATTTTCTTATGTGGCTGATGTTACTTGGTTATCCATTTAAGATTAGAAGTAAAACATTCAATGATTGACCAGAAAAGCTCTATTTGTATTGGGGATTCATATAGAATTACATTAAATATAAAATCTCCAAATCATCTGGTGACCAACTCATGAATATGTTGATCCTTGTGCTGTTTTGAATTAAAGTAGACTCTCTCTATAGGCTGTTTGAATACTTGGTCCCCAGTTGGTGCAACTGTTTGGGAAGAATTCAGACGTGTGGCCTTGTCAAAAGTGATGTGTCCCTGGGGTTGGATGCTGAGGTTTCAAAAGACTAGAGCCATTCCCAGTGTACTCTGACTCCTGTTTATGGATCACAATGTAAACGCTCAACTGTCCCTGCTATCATGCCTTTGCTCTACCATCATGGACTCTAGCTCTCCAAAACCACAAGCACAATCAAACACTTCCTTTTAATGTTGTCATGGTGATGGTGTTCCATTGCAGCAAGAGAAACTCTTAACTAATACAGTTTCCTTTCTCTTTTGGAATTTCTACAAACAAGATAAAATGAACAAACCTTCCACAATTCCGTGTGGAAGACATATCTAGGGCCTAAAGGAAGAAAACTGGTTTTCATCACTTTGGTTTTTAAACTTTTACTTAGCCCAATTATGATCAAGACATTTCTAGCTCTTCTTCCTCTGGGCTCCTCACCCATAATCACTAAGATATTTTGGTTCAATTGTGCTACAAAATACACTTACAAACTCTTAAAAGAGTATAGGTAGCAGGGACATGTTGGTTGGGCGTGAGAAGTAAAAATCTGACTATTGCTTTAGCTAATTCCAACAAACATGTTCTTTTCAGCCCCATAGTTCACCAGCTTGTGCTATACTGTTGTCAATAATGTCTTCATTTGTTGACTTGCAAACATATTAGGTTAAGTGATAGTGGTTTTCCATTACCACTCCCGGATTCTGTACCTAACGTCATTTTAACTTCCTTCCCTCTAAGTTCCATACACTTTGTTCATTTATTATCTACAGACGAGCATCTAGCATTTTCTTTGCCAACTACATATTCTTTAAACCAGGGTTCTAGATATTTATTTAAAACGAGTTTTTCAAACTCTGTTTTCCCCCTTTTGAGAATACTCTAGAAGACAGGAAGCATTATGCATTCTACCTTTTAGAAATAAAATTGTTTTCTACTATTATGGCCTCCACACATTTTTCTGTGTTCTTTCAAGATGTACTTTTTACTCTGTATTTCTTTCTTCTGAGAGAATAGCTTTTCTGACCACTATTTCAAGTCTTTACTGTCCTGATTTTCTTATGAAAATTTTGTCTTGGGCCCAAACTGCTTCATTTTGACATGGTACTTGGCTCACTATTTCTTTGAATATCAATAGAATGTACTCTCATTTGCTGGATCCACTTCAAATTGCCTATCTGCACTCACCTATTAAGTCATATCAATTGTTTTGCTTAGAGAATAAATAATTTGCAATGTAAGCTTCAAAATAGGAGAGTTGATAAAACACGACTAGCAACACATTATTCACAGGAAGTGGGTGGACAAAGAGATTTCTGTCAACTCTACAATTGCTCATTTAAGTATTCAGTTGGTTCCAATGAATATGCTTCACATTGGTGTTTCAAACTGTTTTGATGACCGTCATAGAAGAGCTGCTTAGTGAATTCTAGCAATCCAGACATGCCTCAGTGGGCCTGAATACAAGTTTCTAAAGTAAGCTGAACAACAATCTTTTTTCCATCTATCATAATTAGACGTATTTTATCTAGTACTTGGGAAATCTTAGCAAGCAAATTAACAGTTCCACAGTGTCAATAATAAACAAAGGCAATTGTTATATTTTATGTTATTAAATAATTCTGACAGTGCTTTAATTGCTTCATAAACATATAATTAGCCCTCAGAATACCACTGTGAAGCCACTTTATTCTTTGAATGTGCAAACTGAAGCATGACATACTACAATATGTTTAAAAACTTGTTTGTGAAAGAACAGGGAGAATTAAGAGGTGATTAAATACACTTAGTTTAAGCTACTAGTTAACACATGATATATAACTCTTAAAACTCCAAAAAATAATTTCAGATTCAGCACATATCTGTTGTAGGAGAAACGGGCTGTGTCCTGCCGCCTGGCAAGCTTACACCTGAAATAACCACACAGAAATTGTGTTAATTAAATTACTGCCTGGCCAATTATCTCTAGCCTATTATTGGCTAACTCTTATATCTTGATTTAACCCATTTCTACCAATCTGTGTAACACCACAAGGTTGTGGCTTACCAGGAAAGATTCTAACCAGCGTCCGTCTCAGGCAGGAGCTTCATGGCATCTGCTACTCTGCCCTTCTTCCCAGCATTCAGTTCTTTCTACTCCATCTACCTAAGTTCTGCCCTAACAAAAGGCCTAGGCAGTTTCTTTATTCAACCAATGAAAGCAACACACAGACAGAAGCACCTCCTACACCACATATTACTGTAAGATATATCATATACCATACATTCTACTTTGTAACTTTACATTTTAATTAAAGAAATTTTAATTATAAACATGTCTAATAGTTTAAGGTCATTAAAATTGAAACATTTCTGGGGAAATTTTTTGGGGGACTAGAGAGATATTAAAAAAGAGAACTGTTATGCATTTTCATTTAAACTTTTGTGCATTTTAAAGAACATTTACAAGTCTGACTATTCAATTCCAAGGAATAATTTTTGAGAGTAATATTATACCATGAATTTCATAGCTGGATAAAAATTATTGGATTCAAAACCATTCAATTGACTGCACAAACCAGAATTTGGATCAGGATTTTGGAAAATGTGGTTTACTATTATAGCTCTGAATTGAAACTTAGCAAAGAATATATAAAAGATTCAAAATTAATACAACCATGTAAAGAACCAAGGAAGAATAATATTTTCAAATTATGAGACTGAACAACAGAAATGATTATTCCCCAGGTCTGAGTAGTTCTTGGTTAAAACCTGAAACACCTCTCTCCAACCTGGTAGTCATCATAACACCACTCCAGGAACTGTCAAGGTATGAGACCATTCCCCTGCCTCACACTCTTACAAAGCAGTAAGAACAGCAGATTACACTGCTCTAAGGTTTGGCTCTTCCAGGCTAAGATCCTAAAGGCCACAATCTGCTTGTCCAAGTCCTTCTCTGGTGTCAAGTCAAGAAGAAGCCATGACACTCATGGCATAGTCCCTTCATTGCCACTGGCCACACACTAGAGTTCAGCACTGATGATACAGCAGTGAGCTCTAGGATGGCATGTGCAACCTCATCAAGCTGCAGTCTAATCCAAGTCCTAAGGGTATTTGCCTGTGGCTTTTTAGCCACCACCACAGGCTGGAGCTGCACATGGGGCTTCCAGTCCCAACCAGCTAAGCTTTCTTTTCTTTTTTTCCCAAGCCTCTGAAACAGTCTCCAGATTCCACCCAACTCCAGAAGGGCTCCAAATGCCACAGGACTCACCCACACTATACTGACTGGTTCTACCTTCAGGCAGTCCCCTGAGATACATTGTTTTTCTGAACAATCCCCTATGTGTTTTTCAGCAGTCTGTGAGCTCTCTCTCTTTCTTTCTCTTACACTGTGGATTACAGGCTCTGCCTGAACCCCCCTTTTAAACTGCTGCCAAACTAGGTAGCTGCCTTGAAATCCAGTAAGGCCTTTACTGTTCTACTCAGCATCTTCATCAACATTGTTGGTAGATTTGGTAAGACAATTGAGAACTCTTAAGGGAGGAATTAGTTAAAAGACAGGGCTTTTTCCCTACATCAAAAAAATTGGAAAATATGATGTATGATATGATATGATATGTATGATAATATGCTAAACAGTTTGAAAATAAAACAAATAATAGGATATCTAATTTATATGGGATTTATGTAATGTCAATTGTAAACATTATCAGCTTTATCATTTTTGTCTTATCACTAAAATTGTTGGTTAATCTAAGTGATGTGATATAGGCCTTAGAAAAAACTAATAAAACAATTAACAAAGATATTCAAATGCAGGCAGAGGAATTTAATGGAAAACCAATTTCAGCAATGCATTATAAGAATAGAGAGGAACAGTCTAAGGTTTATAGATGATCAACCTTAATATATCCAGTAACCTTACAGGAATTGCCAAATGGCAGAGGCTCTGTTACTGATAACTGTATTCCTGTGCCAATGTTAATTTAAGGAGATTCAAGGAAGCAATAGTCTCATATGGCAATCATTCATCTTTTGTGAAGCAAATGTTAAACTCATGGTTGGTTTGTAATAGAATTATCCCTAACAACTGGATAGATCTGGTTAAAAGTTATGTAGAGTCTGGTCTACAATCACAATGGAGTACCAGATTCAGAGAAGAGGCTAAGATTATTGAACAATGAAGTAAAGCTAGAGGTAGGGAAATCTCCCAATTCTTGGAGAAGGAGATTATGCTACTATAGGAAGACAAGATGTATAAGATGACCAGACCCTGGATTTATGCCACACAGCAGTTTTGAATGCTTGGGACAAAACTGGAGGAATAGGAAAGAAAATTGAGTCATTTACTAAAGTTATACAGGGCCCAAAGGAAGGCTTTACAGATTTCTTACAAAGATTGACTTCAGTGATAAATAGAATGATACCAATTCAGAAACTAGAAAAATAATAATTGAAACTCTGGTTTTTGAAAATGCCAACTCCCTATGCAGAAGGATAATTAGGCCATTAAAGGTAAGGTCAACACCTTTGGAGGAATGGGTTCAATATATAATTAATATTGAATAGCAGGACCATGATGAAAAATAGATAGGAGAGGTGATTTCCAGAGGTTTGAGGAAAAATTGAGATGCCAAATGTTATAATTATGGCAAACAAGGTCATCGTAAAAGGGATTGCAGACAGGGAATTTTTAGAAACAATGTTTTTTTCTATGAATAATCCATTCAGAATGCCCCTTCCTTCTAGATTATGCAGAAGGTGTGGTAAAGGCAGATATTGGACTAATGAATATAGGTCAATGAGGAATATTCAAGGTAATCCCGTGCCATCAGGAAACTCTGTGAGGGACCTCTCCCAAACCCCTATACCAAATCTGGTGCAGTCACTTCCTATCATCATAGAGGGAACTCCTTTCCAGAGCAATTAAAGAACTTAAAACCTATTGTAAGGAACCATACTGCTCTGGATAATAGAACAATTTTATATTTCAGGAGAAACCACAAGGCAGGTGTTTTGGCAAACTTCTATAAATGAGCAAAGACCAAAACTGAAAATATGAATGAATGACACTGTCTTTGAAGGTCTTGTAGACACAGGTGCAGATGTAACAATAATTTTATCAGAACCTTGACATCCAAGCTGGCATCGTCTGGATGCAAATGTTCAGGTTTTAAGAATCGGAACTAAAGCAAAATGCAAGATGGGTCAAATGTGTAGGGCCTAAAGAACAGAGAGAAATATTAAAATCTTATGTGGCTAACATAGCAATGAACTTATGGGGACGTGATTTGTTGCAGCAATGGAAAACTCAGATTAACATTTCCCCAATCTTAGAAACAAGCCATAAATTAACATATGTTTCTGGGAAAAATATTACAAGATATTATAAAGAAAAGTCACGGACCATTCAGGTTTTACAAGAACAGGGCTCAACAATTGCTGATATTTCAAAGGCACCAACAGCCCTACTTTTAAAATGGTTGACAGACCTATATGGATTAAGCAATGGCCTTCAACAATAAAGTGCAGGCTTTAGAACAACTGGAATAGAAGCAACTAGATGCTCAGCATATTGAAGAATCAACCAGCCATTGAAATTCTCCTGTATTTGTGGTTTAAAAGAAATATGGAAAATGGAGGATGGTAACAGATATAAGAGCTATTAATAAGGTGATTCAGCTAATGGACTCTCTACACTCTGGCATTCCTTTGCCTTTTCTATTTCCTAAAGGATGGCCTCTTATAGTTGGTGATTTAGGATTGTTTCTTCACTATACGTTTACAAAAAAAGAAAGAGAAAAATTTGCCTTCATAGTCCCTACTTATAATAATTTTCAGCCTGCTAAGTGATATCAATAGAAGATTCTCCCACAGGGAATGATAACTAGCTTCACCCTGTACAGATATTTTGTAAGTTAGCCATTGAAAATGATACATAAGCAATATCCTGAATCTATAGTTTACCATTACATGGATGAAATTTTACTATCTGATTCAAATGTAAATATTTTAGAAAGAATGTTTGAAGAAGTAAAGAAAATTTTGCTTTGTTGGGGATTAAAAGTTGTTCCTGAAAAAATACAAAGAAGAGACTTTATTAATTATGTAGGCTATAAAATCGGTTTACAAAAATATTAGACCACAAAAAGTGCAAATTAGAAGAGATCAATTGCAGACTCTTAATGACTTCCAAAGATTTCTAGGAAACATTTCCCATCTATAATGCACTATTAGGTCCTGATGACCTGATTAATTTAAACAAAATCTTAGATGGTGACAAGGACTTAAATAGTCCCAGGGAATTTAAGTTGAAGCTGAGAGAGAATTGGCTTTGATTGAAGAAATATTATAGAAGGTATATATGGATTGTGGGGATACAAATTTTAACTTCATTCTGGTCATATTACCCTCCAAACATTCCCTATAGAAATTTTAATGCAGAGGAAAGATATTATCTTAGAATGGATCTTTTTAACCACATAAACTGAGTAAAAATTAAAAATTTATGTGGAAAAAGGTCCCTGAATTAATTCTAAAAGGAAAATTGAGACTTAGGTCAATTAGCAGAAATATACCCAGCTGAAATTATAGTACCTTTTAATAATGATGAAATTGTCAAATTATGAGAAGAAAATGAACCCTGGAAAAGAGCTCGTAGTAATTATTTTTGGGAGAGACTAACAACAACTTTCCCAAAAGCAAGAGAATTCAACTTCTATAGAGAATTAATTGGATCCTTCCTCACATTGTACAGGATACACAAATAACTGGAGCTCCTACATTCTATACTGATGCAAACAAATCAGGAAAGGCAGGTTACAAATCAGAAAATTTAAGTAAAGTGGATCAAAATCCTTATGATTCTGTCCAGAAGTCAGAATTATATGCTATTCTCATGGTACTAAGGGATCTTTTTAATTTTTATTTTTTAATTTATTTTTAAAACCATATTTTCTCATTTTACATACCTATCCTAGTTCCCACTCCCTCCCCTGATCCCACTCCTTCCATATTCCTCCTACCCAACCCCCTATCCACTCTTCAGAGAGGGCAAGGCTTCCCATGGAGCGCCAATAAAGTCTGACATATTATTTCGAGGCAGAACACAAGGCTCTGCCACATATATTTAGACTAAGCAAGGTATCCAAACTAATGTGCTCCAAAAAGTCAGTTCAATCACTAGAAATAAATTCTGGTCCTAGTGTCATTGGTTCCATAGACTGCCCAAGCCACACAACTGGTACTAAGAGATTTTAAAGAACCTCTCAACATAGTTACTGATTTGCAATATGTAGAGAGAATTGTCTTGCATATTGAAATGGCTGAATTTATACCAGATGACACAGAATCAACTTTATTATTTATTCATTTACAAGATACAATCAGAAATAGGAATCATTCCATATACATAATACACATCTGATCCCATATGTGTCTGTCAGGTCCTCTAGCACAAGGTAATGCAGAAATAGATCAATTATTGATTGGAAATATGAAGGCATCAGAATTTCATAAAAAGCATCATGTCAAAAGCAAAGGTTTGAAAAAGACTTTTCCATCACATGGCAACAAGCCAAGGAATTTATAAGGAAATGTCCTATTTATTTGTATAACTAAACACCACTACCTGAAGGAGGTAACCCAAAGGAATGATATCCGGAAGATGGATGTGTTCCATTTTATAGAATTTGAGAACTAAAATATGTACACAATACCATTGATACCTATTCAGATTTTCAATGGGCAACTGCTTTTAGTTAGGAAAAGGTTGATTTGATAATCACACATTTGCTAGAAGTTATGGCCACCATGGGTATATAGTACAAATAAAGACAGACAATGCTCCAGCACATGTCACTAAGAAATGAAACAGTTTTTTGCTTATTATAAGATAAAACATATTATAGGTATATCATACAATACAACAGGCCAAGCAGTTATAGTAAGAGCAAATCAAACTCTAAAGGATATGTTAAATAACAGAAAGGGATGATAAAGACCCCCAAGAAATGATTGCACAATGCTTTATTAACTTTGAATTTTCTAAATGTTAATGAGAAAGGAATGACAGCTGTGGAGAGACATTGGATAGTAGAAAAAACTACAGAATTAAATCAGCCAATATACTTTAAAGATGTACTGACCTCAGAATGGAAACCAGGACATATATGTTACATTGTGGAAGGGGTTTTGCTTTTGTTTACACAGGAGAAGAAAAGCTATGTATGCCATCAAAATTGATAAAGATTTGATTGTAACAAGGGAAACCTCTTACTCAGAGGAGATGGTAGTTCATTAAGCACCATAGCCGTTTAATCTAAACTAGCCTATAAAATTAACAAATGTTTTTTATTT
This sequence comes from Ondatra zibethicus, assembly GCA_004026605.1. NCBI lineage: Eukaryota > Metazoa > Chordata > Mammalia > Rodentia > Cricetidae > Ondatra > Ondatra zibethicus. The sequence goes on along the minus strand of PVIU01002746.1, from coordinate 24,234 downwards.
GATCAGATATAACTTGTCAAAGGAAAATTTTCCCAAAATTAGGATTGGGGAAAGGGGAAGGGCTTTGTTTCTGTCTTTTCAGAAGTATAAAGATATCCAGCTAAGGAATCCGAAGACCACTGGATAAATGAGACATCTGAAGAAAAAAGACAAATCATCCAGAAAATATGTCTTGAGAAAAAGAGTAAATTGGCCTATTGGTATGCCACATTTCCAACAGGATAAACATTTCATAAATCTTCCCAAATGTTAGTTTCTGCTGTTATCTACAGACAAATAATACAAATAGTCTTTTTGTAGTCCCAATTCAATTAAAGATTAAAGTTGTCATTGGAGTTAGAGTGTGGCTCTCTCCTTTTCTATACCCTAGCATGTTTATTAAAGTGAAATCCACAAAATCTCTATCTCATATCAGAAAAGCCACCTGACATAGGACATAAAAAACAAATACTTAAGAACTATTTTATTGCTACAAATTTCATAATTCTTTGGTTTTATATTGATTCTTTAACAGTTTTTCTTAAGGCACAAAGACAAAAATGTGAGAAACTGATGCATCATGCAAATAGTGAATGTACTCTGAATACATTACTTAAATGCTCAGCTTTCCTAACAGATATGTTAGAATAGAAATACATGACCCGTATCATTTTTACTTTAAAGGAGAAGAAAGTAAAACCCAGAGAGATGGAGTAAGATGTTGATCATTATGTACCTAAAGACACTAAGTAAAGGCACATCTGAGCAGGACACAAGTCCCTGGTACCTAAGTGTTGTCATAAGGCTGTGAGTCCAAAAGATGAGACAGGCAAGGTGTTGAATTCTGTTCATTTTGCATATTTGGGTAGCTAGTATAGAAGTCAATTTGAGTGATACCATGGAGCAATTTATCAATAGAACTACAGTACCACTTCACAATAAGCTATCCCTAAGTTCACTAGCTTCAAGAAATACTTTTAAAAATATTTTAACTCGCATACCATTGCAAAATCAGTGGCTGGGTAATCCAGGTTTGGTTAGATCCTTCTGGTATCAAGGGCTATGTTGCTTCCTGAACAAGTTACCAGACCCAAGGCCACTCCTGCCTCTAGCTTATCTTTTCTCCAGGTTTAATTCTGCAGCTCAGCCTGGGAAGCAACTGTGACTCTGAGTCTATGCTGTTCCCAATGGTGGTAAGAAAAAAAAGGATACAGACACAAACCTCTGAGCATAGGCCAGGAAGAAAAGGGGGTCATTTCTACCTGTAGGGTATTGGACTAAGCTCTGACCCAGTCACAAACTGATGGGGAAAGGAGTGTTCCATGCTCTCAGTAAGATTAGGTAAGTGCACAGTAGAAGATGAGCAAATGGAGTCAGCAAAGCAATTTGCTCTGTGTACTGTCTGACTTGGAAAGGCAACAACTTGTTTATCATCTTGACCATCAAAGTAAATCTGCCTTTTTTTCCTTCCAACCATTCAGTTATCTTTCTCCTGACAAGCCTCGAGTAGGCCAGGTCATTTTGAAATGCAAAATGAATAAAAAGTAGTCTTGGTCTGGAAAGTAATACAGAAGCATAAACAATGTCTTTATGGCAGATGGGAAATGTCATACAAGTAATTGAAACGCCTTTTCAGGATGTCAGTTAGGAATATAAATCATGGAGATTTAAGAAAAAGCACTATCATTTGGTTCAACAACTTCCATCCTAAATATTTTGCTAAAGGAGATAATTGAATAAGTGTGCCCCAGTAGACATGCAGAGATATCAATCAAACACTGTTTAAAAGAGCAAATATCTAAACATAGCCCAAACACAACAGAACTGGATGGATGTCAGAAACAAGATATGCCCAGCATTACAGCATCAATGAAGGACTGGATCGCCCGCATTCCCCAGCATCCCCAGATTCCAGTCTTCAGGTGCTTGTCTCTTATATATACATACCATCACATATACTTTAAGCCATCTGCAGATTAGTTATAATGCCTAATGTAATTTAAATGCCATGTAAATGGTCATCATACTATATTGTTTAGGAAATAATGACAAGAAAAGAAATCTGAACATATTTAACATGGATGCAATTTTCCCCATCATGGCTGGAACCCAGGACCCTGTGTATGCTGGATAAGCACTGTACCAGACACAAGATATAGTTTTTCCTCAAATATTTATAGTCCACGGTTTGTAAATCTCAAGATACAGACTCACAAATACAAAACAAAAAAGGATACAGGTTTAGAAAACAAACTGTCCTTTGCTGTGGTAGTTCGATATAAAGGTGATATTTTTCTCTACTTTGGTTTAGTTCCTATTTTGTTTCTAATAACAAGCGTCTCTTGAATAAAAGTAAATTATATGAAAAATATAACTTAGGGCATGAAATTGGGGAAATGAGTCTATTAGCATAGTGTTTGTCATGCAAACATAAGGACTTGAACTTGATTCCTACATTAAAAAACAAAAAGTTCGGTGTGGTAGAATCTGCTTGTTTTGCCAGTACTGGGAAAACTGGCACAGGAGGGCCCCTGGAGCTTGCTGGACAGCTAGCCTAGCCAAAGAAGTGAGGTCCGGTTTCCAGCAAGAGATTCCATTTTAAAAATAAATTAAAATGGTAGACAGCTCCTGGTGAACAACACCTGAGGTTGGTCTCTGGTCGCCAGGATACATCAAGGCCCACTCACACTCACACACACACATGTCCAGCTACATACACACAGACATGTATACACATATGAAACTGTGATTTCCTTACAACACAGCAGCAAATTAGCATAATGTAATTTGTTTCATGGCAGGTTGCTATCTTCCAGTAAGAGAAACTTACTTGATCAGTGGTGGGTAAATCTAAAGGCAACCCTCGAGGAAAAATTCTACTAGACATAAACCCTAAAGGATGTACAGAAGTATCTAGGGTGAAGAAAATATAGAACTTCACATGCTTTGCAGAGAACCAGACTTTTTAAGAGAAAGAAGACAGTACCAGATAATCTGAAGACTAAAGGACCAACCACATCCATATTATTATTGAAAACTTGCTATGAGAATGAAGACCCATGAAACTACTTACAAAATTCTTACAACTGACTTTAGTAATCAGTATATATGTATTTTAATCGGGAAAGCATATGTAAGGGAGAGGACAGCATATTTTGTTAAGTGGAAAGTAGGAACATAGTCTTATACTACTAAGGAAATGCTTATAAATTCTCTGCACTCTGGTGGTACCAACTGCATTTTTGACTGAGTATCAAGAACTCTGGATAGCTACTAAAAAGGCAGTTGATTTGAGTCATGTTGTAGAGTTCAGAATTACAGATCACTCATAATCGAGATATGTCTTCCCCAGAAAGGCAGGGCAGACTTTTCAAAACCATCGGAAGGATGTGGTCCATTTACTAATTTCCATTTCTGGACTTGATTTATAACCATATGATTTCATCAAACAGGCTTGAGAGGAGATTTTCTGTCTGGGAGTTATTTTAGAGAGGACCAGATCAGCCCCAAATCATCAAATTTCATGACTGTTACATTTTCCAATAGCTATCATCCCAATCCATGCCTTGAATTTGCTCTTCTTTCTTGCCTTGAATAATCACATGGTGATTATTTTCTCCTGCTAATAAACGATGTATTTATGCTTTCTGGATGTTCCATTTTTCATGAAGTCAGAGGACTGCTTTCTGTCTTCCTCCTCAACCAAGGGCAGTAAAGGAAAAAACAGGAGCTCAAGGGCACTCCTGAGACTGCTGGTAGATACATTTTGAAACAATTTAATGTGTACTCTCTACTTTCAAATTGTTTTACCTTGTTATATTACATAAATAGCTTATTTCTTCTTATGAAAATTAATTATATAAAATAATTTTTTAAATAATTAATTATTTCCTACAATAACTGTAATGAATACTTTGTAATATTATTGTTTGGTGATTTAATCCCAATTTATAATGTTGTGTAGTATTCTGCTTTGCATTCCAAATACATATAACTATATATGTATTTCTATATATGTGTGTATATCTCAGTTTAAATAATGTAGTTACATTTTAAAATTAAAACTGTGAGAAATTTCTTAAATAGAAGGGTACTTTTTGAGAAAGTGTATGAAAATGGACAAAAAATAATATAAAATTAAGACCAAAACCTTTTTAAAAATTGACCTGCATGTCAGTTTTTTCAGGTTCTCTTTCATAATAAGTTTTAGTTTTTGACAAACATGACAATTATATGAAAAGAGAATAGATATTCATACATAAATATACCTTACTTTAAAATACCTCAAAGCACCAATAAATATATGGGAAAATATTCGTTAACTTTTGCCATCATGGAACCACAAATCAAAACTACAGGGACCCTATCTCACTTTTATCAACAATTAGTCAGCTGATAAGGTTCTTTATTCAACCTCTATTTCAAGAGAGACCTTGGTGGCCTGCTGTATCCCCTCCAATAGCCTGGTCTTCTTCCAATACCTCTGTAGAGCTAAAAGCAGCAAATGTTGCAAGAATGGCCAAGGAAAATGGAATATTATTCTTACACCCTGGTCTACATAGCAAGTTCTAAGACCATCAAGGCTGCATAGAGAGACCCTGTCTCAAAAAACAACAAAATAAATTAGGTCATTTACAAGAAAATTGATGGTATTGAGCATCATCATGTTGAAAGAAACAAGCCTGCCTCATAAAAACAAGTATCTCATAGTTTCCTCTTCTTAATTTGGGGCTAAAAAATAAAAAATTAAAAAAAAAAACAAACCTGAAAGCAGAAAAGGAACTGCTAGGGATGTCAAATGAGAGGGAAATGTGAAGAGGGAATTTAAAGAGTAATGGGGAAATGTGATCAAAACCATTCTAGGCTTGCTTGGAAATGTTAAAATGAAACCCATTAATTGCACAGCTAATAAAGAGTAATAAAAATAGTACCCTCTTAAGACCGGCTGCAATTTACTTACATATCAAATTAGGCTACTGGATGCTATCTATAAACTCAAGATACAGAGGCCGATTTAGGCCAACTTTAACTGGCAGCTCTAAAGGAAAGACTGAACAGTGGACCACTATTTTATAGTAAAGAATCACAAACTGTGTTATACTGCACCAAAATGAAAAAGATTTTTACTGATTCAAAGAAGTGAACTGAGAGTTAATTAATTTAGAATCTCCTCATCACTACAAATACACTGGAACGTCCAATAAGTTAGAAGGTAGAGAGTAAGTGATTGAGGACTTTTAAGACACAGGAGTAGAAAGTTACCACTCCAAGGAGTCTTTTTAGGCAGCCAAAGGGGTCGACTCTTTCTCTGAACTTCTGATGACCTCAGTTTCCTGGGTATTTTATATTTCTTTTATGCTCGCAACACAATACGGGGATTCTTCAGAAGCTCCATGCTTAAATGATCCAGGCAATAGGGCATTTGAGTCTATCTGTCCGAAGAGAGATCATGATCGCCTGCCATAGCATCTCTCCAGCCTTGTCCTCTTCCACTACCGCTGAAGCTGAAACTATGTGATTAGCTCTGAAAACACAGGCATGTCATGAACCTAAGAAAGAAAGTGTACTCCAGACTTCGAACCTTGACCTCAGTACTATTTTGTTTAATGTGAGCACTTGTGTTTTCTCTACTTAATGCTCTCTTGTATATGATATGTCCTCTGGCTTCACACAACAATGAACTTTTTTCTTGACCCATGGATTTCCATAAGAGTTTCATCTATTTCCTTGAAATATCTTAAATGTCATGGTCATTTCAACTAGTAATTGTGTTTACATCATCTCTGAGAATGGCACATAATTAAGACAAAAGCAGCCAAAACAGTTCAGCATTTTTGGCTTATTGTTTGACTATCCACAAACATCGCAAGCTGGAAAGAATTCCATTAATTTGTGGCTAGTACTGATGCATCAGCCTCCAGACTGTCAAGTAAACACAGGGAAATTGGCATTGCTATCTTGTGGCAAGAAGCAAAGCACAGAGTGGTACAGAGCTCTCCAAGAAAGAAACATTAACCCAGATGTGAAGGAGACAATGAATGAATTGTTCACTGGGACTTTTCCGCCCTTCAGTCATGAGCAGCAATTACAATCACCAGGGCATTCAAACTCTCCAAGGGGAATTAAACCTGAGCACTACCCATCAGGGCTCAGGCACCATAATGTCTCCAGGACTCCATGAAATACAGTCATCCCAAGATACCTTAGACAGTAAGCAAGTTAAAATTATCTTTAGAAGAAACCCAGAGAAGCATGGGGTCCCTTAATATTGAGAAAAAGGAACAGAAAGAGAGAGAGAGAGAGAGAGGAGAGGAGAGGAGAGGAGAGAGAGAGAACTGACATTTATCTTTGAGTCAACTCTTCATATTTATTGCACAACACTCCCATCACATCTAATCAGAAAGGCAATCTTTCTTCTAATAAGGTAAACATAATTGCTTACCAAGTATTGCAGCTGGCTATGGGAGGCCTCTGACTTCATAGGCTTGTGTGCTAATATAATGTTTTTTGCTTTGCCAAGGAACAGAAGTTTTGTGAGTTCTTTGCCTAAATCCTAAAGTTCTGAATCGTGTTTTTCATTAGGTAGCTGAAATGATTTTAAACCATGGTCAGGCGCTCAGATATCCTCTGCTTTGGAGCACGCTATTGCATTTGAGCTGTCTAACAGTTGCTCTATATGGTGATGCCCAAACCAGTTGTTTTAATGTCCTCACTGCTTGTGTTTCTGGGTCTTTAATAGTCCAAGTTTTCACACTACATGTAATGAAATCTCTCAGTGTGTAGTTTATTCAGCCAAGAAGAATAAGAATATTATATTTCATGTCTATATATTTTCTATAGGCATCTCTATGATGTCCCTTTGACAAATGAAATTTGAAACACCTTACCTATAAGGTCCATCTACCCTGTCAAAGACATTAGCTATTAAAAGTCAGTGTGCAGAAACTACTGACTTTGTCAAATTCATAGTAAGTACATAATATTTTAGGATAGAGTTATATATGTAGAGAGAGATAACATGCAATATAAAATGTTCACCTAAAAGTGAAATTGAGATTCTAGAATAGACAGAAATACTGTCCAAAACTATAGACAATAGAACAGTTAACAAATAGTATTTGATTTAAGCCAAAGCACACTAAAAAATTATAATGGTACATTATTAAATTATCATTAAAACAGCTTCTGTTCCAAACCTTAATGGTTAAACAGGACTCTGTGTTGATGCTCAGACTATAAATCCTCCTGTACAATAGTCCTAAGGAGAGCAGAGTGAGAATAAAATGACTGAATTGCCCCCAAGCACATTATACAATTATGTAAAGCTGTCAGTATAAACTATTTCCCCTTTACTTGTGTGACGCAAAATTTCACAGTGGAGAAGGAAATTCTCTGAACTGTTTGAAGGGAAGTTTGAGTTGAAAGATCCCAAATCCCTCTTGCTGCTACATTACCTCATATAAACCTGGTGGTAAATCAAATAAGCGTGTTTCCTGTGTTTTTATACCCAATTAACAAGATGTTGATTTGTAAGAGAGAGTTCATATTTAATGAGTTTTACACGGGAAACGTTAGCTGCAGCTTTCTCTGGGGAAGTCTAAGGCGACACTTTTGTTGGAAGAATAGCCACAGAACTTGAGGCCATTGCAGCTCAGCACCCACCACTACCATCTCCAAAATTCCACCTCCTACTCAAAAAAAAAAAAAAAGAAACCATCTTTGCAAATATCTGAAGAAACATTGGACAATGATGGATTTCCTTTTACAGTCCTTATGTAAAATGTGAAATTTTAGTGGAGAAGTTGGAATTTTTAGTGGAGCATTCAGAAGCTGTCTTAATGGAGAAGTCAGAATACATAAGGTTGTGGATTTTCTTCTCAAATTTTTACATAAAATATAGTCCAAACTATTAGAAAATAAGACATTTTCTCCATCAATATTTTGAAGAATACAATCCTGTTGTATGCCCATCATGAGCATTATCCAAGTTGTATTCTATCATAGTCATTACTAAGCTTTTAAGTGGTAACCAATGCAAAATAAAAAAAAAAGGACTTTCATTTGCGAGCAATACAAGCATGCATGTACAACTTCCACTGGAACATTCAGTGTAGTGAATCACACTTCCCCTTCCTAGGAGCCTGCTCTTACATTTTCTATTCCACTCCATTTCTGTCTGTTCTTGGCAATTCTATTTTATTTTTCCAAGTTGGTCATGCCTCACTGTATTAATTTTATGAGGCATCTATGGTTTCCCATCCAGACTTTTAATTCAAATTTCTGGGCTGGGAAGATGACTCAGTGAGTAAGAGCATTTGCTATGTAAGCATGAGGACCTGGGTTCAAATCCCCAGAGTTCATAAAAGGTTTGGGAGATTAGAGGCAGAGGACTATTGGAGTTTTCTGGCTAATACCTTAGGTCCAGATTCAGTGAGAGACGTTGTCTCACAGTTATAAGGTACAGAGTAATAAAACAGGGCACAAAACCTTCTCCACTGATTATTTCTGCATGTACACACACATCTATACACTTCCACCACAGATGCATACACATACACATACCTCCCCCCAACACAAGACTTTTCTAAGAACAGTGTTGACACACTCTCTTGCTCCTAGACTCTGGAAGATTGTCTATACACACCAATATCCCTGTCTGACTCCTCATAATAGTCAAGATCTGAAAAATAAGAATATCTCAGACTACTAGGCTGCTTTCCTCCTTTGGCAGTTTGCACAGCAACCTTTGATACCATGCTAACTTGTCCTCAGGGAGGGGGCATTCAGGTCAGTCCCAGACCAGAGACCCCTGGGACCTGAATCTAAAGTGCATGGTGTCTTCAGCAACAGGACCCCTGGAGAGAAACAAAGGGCAATAGCATGTGCTGCTGTTTGGGGAGTCTCCTGGACAACAAGGACCAACAACTAAGAAGACGGCTTCTCATGCCTGGTGCGGGGTTTTTTGTTAGATGATCATCTTTGGCTCTTAGCACGAGCATTATCATCCCAGATGACAAAATTTCATTTAATGTATATATGTACATGTTAATGTGAATGTCATGTCTGACAACAATGAAGTCATATAATGAGGTGGTGGCACACATGTTTACCTATGTACAGGTGCATATGCATCTATGTGCATGTGGAGGCCAGATAGCAACCTTGTGGGTTGTTCCTAAGAATCTGTCTGTCTACCACCTTGATTTCTGAGATAAAGCCTCTTATTGGAACCTGGAGTTTGCTGATGTGACTAGGTGGGCTGGCCAGTGCACCTTAAGGAGCCTTCTTTCCCTGACTCCCCACTGCTGGGTTTATACCCAGCTTTTCATGTGGGTATGGAGAATGAACTCAGATCTTCGTGTTTGGACATTACCAGTGCAAGCACTTGACCAACTTAAGCATCCACTTAGCCCCTCAACAGACTTTTTCTGCGAAACAATCTCTTACCAGACTTTAACCCCCTTAGAGTCCAGTATTACTTATAGTGCTAAGTCAGTTGAGTAGTTCTTATTTTGATCGGTTGAATGTTTGTCTCTGACAAACTAGTCAGTTGGCTAGGAACTAGATGATAAACAACGACCTGATAATTGAAAATTCACCTCTGCTCAATGTGGGTCTCTTATCTTCTAGGAGCCTAGATTAGGTTTAGTTAATGTGGCTGGGCAGGTTTCTACCCAAGGTCGCATGTAGCTTGGGTTTAGAATCGGCATTCCATGATGTTTTTCACTGAGCTCTTTTGACCCAAACCAAGCATGAGACCAACTCAGGTTGGAGAGAAATGGACTTCGATTTCAAAGAGGAGAGCAACAAATCTCCATTGCGAAGGCCTTGATGAAGCTAGGAAAGAGAATCAGAGCTTTCCCCCCCGATCTATGTATCACACAGAACTACAAAAGTCTGATCTGCGCACTGACAGTGAATGTTATTGCTTCCATCAGTTCCGTTTCCAGCTCAGCTTTTAAGTCTATGAGGACTCAACATTCCATGACAATTTCTGGTGAATCTGTTTTGTAGATTATGTCCACAGTCCAAGTCAGAGACCTGCTTCCTCCTATTACACATTCAGGAAAGCAACCATAGTATCGTCTGTACCTGAATGCTCTTGATTGCTGCAAACAGGGAAGCAAAACTCGCCAGATCTTTCTGCCCATCATGTTTCTGTTAAATACAGACAAAGCTCTCTTTCCTATGAGGGCCCACAAATGTAAGCCACTTTTACCTTGACTAAAGGTCAGAGAGTTTGAGCTTATTTTTACTCTTTCAAAGTTGTTGACAACAGGATTGACTACAAACAAACGATCCTGACTTAGGGTGTGATTAATTAGAATTTTGGGTATAGGGGTGGATCTTCTCCACCTGGACCAAAGGTTGGAGAATTCAAGCCTTTTCCTTATATCATGTTAATGAAGTCTGTTGCCTCCTCACTCCCCTTTTGGAGTGAAGTGTATAAGCATGTGGAAAATGAAAGCAGGCGATTCAGTATTTACTGAATATCCCTCCCGAGGCTGTTCTGTGTTTCTGTCTCTTATTTCTCTCCTATCTCTGTTCCTTTTGCTTAATAATTCTAATCCTCATGCTCCTACCCTTGAACATGTGAATTTCGTCAAGGCTGGACCCGGACAGTTTCCAGGCCATTTCAAGATTCCATTTTCCTAGAAAGTAAATTACTACCCAGGGGATATAGAAAGGAGTTGAAACCATGCTATCCTAAGCCCCTCTTGATTTTTCTAAAGTAGTATGCTTTACTCAACCTCACACATTCACTTATGTCTCTAAAGCAACTCTTTCACTTATGTTTTAATTAAAAATTGTGATTTCTAGTGGAAATTCTGCAATGGGAAATTGGCATTTTTATAAACTTGGCTCATATTTTTATTGATTACAATAAGTCTAATTATTGCAATAAAGCTTTTGCACACTAAAAATGCTCCCTTTTATGCTGCCATGCTGTACTCTCTGCGTTTGCTCCCTGATTATAATGTACTTTCTGAAGAGTAATAAATACACTGGAGGATAATTCCAAGCTAAGCTTGCCTCAACTGCCTTGCAGAACTCTTGACATCTGTCCAACTCTTTACAGAAACTGACGGGCAATAAGTATGATAGCAACACTTTCATGTCCCCACTCAAATAAACGTTAATCTTAAAAATCTACTATATAAAATGTTTGGCGAGATCTTTGGGAAATTACTGGCCAACAACTGCAAAAGAAATAACCTATTTCTAGCACTGGGCTTTTTATTTGTTAGCCTCTGTGGTCTAGTAGGGGGTGTTGCCCTATTATAGGGTAACTCCCTTTTAACTAACTGTATATATGAGGTAATATCATATATATGTATGTGTACATATGCATATATATATTTACCTTTCCCATAAAGACCCACATATATTTGGAAGCTTCTACAGTAGTAGGTTTCCATGTGTCATTTTCAAAAGGTATTTAGTGTTATTTGTTCTACCCCAGAATCCAGACTTTACAGTCTATTATCATTGTGCTTGCTTGTGGAAAGAACTTGAGAATAAGACCCAATAGCTGAAGATGCCACATACTTGAGTCATAGAACCTGAAGAAATCAATCTGGTGCAGACCGAGAAGTTTCATCCCTACCGATTAGTTTTCATTAGTGACTGAAGGAACTATGTAAAAATACCAGAGGAGAAAAATAACCACCAATCATGCCCAGCTATGACCCTTGTCAGTGACAACAACAACTGGCCAGGCAAGATGTGTCCCCTGGCACAGTTGTGGCATGAATATCATGGAAACAAGCGACCACTTTCTGATGGGATTTCAGTCTGTATCCACAAGAAAAACTCAATAGCTCGACCAATTATCAGACCAAGAAATTGTGGCTAGACTGGACACAGGTCCTGAAGTGAGCCCACTACTAGCCTCATCTAAGAAGCTTCTCTTTGCTCTAGATTACAATTAACACAGAGGCCCACAAACCAGCCAAAGTACAGAGAAGAAGTGACTACAGAATTCCAGACCTAAAGAGAACATACATTTCTCCCAGGGTTCAGGGATTATTAATGAAGTGGGGGCAAAAAGATTGTAAGACCCAGAGGCAGTCAACAACTACAAGGAAACATCCTCTGGATACATCAGGGCAGCTGTACATATGAACTCACAGTGATTGCATGCCTGAAGCCTGTGCAAACCCAAGCCAGACAAAATCTCAGCATGGAAAGGGAGCTGGGTACAAAAACTCACCCCTAGCTGTGGAGCTCTTGCCAATTGTTAGCTGCTGGGAGAGGGGCAGACAGTTTTCTCTGAGAGTGTAACCCTGAGAAGCTGACCGCATTCCATTGGTAGACCACACAGCCAAGAATATTTGGCCAACACAAATTAATCTTGAAGGATTTAGAGAAGGATGAGGAGGATGTGGTGATATTTTGTTTGTGCTTTAACAAATAAAGCTTGCCTGAAGATCAGAATGTGCAGCTAGCCATACTAGTTGGCCATAGAGGCCAGGCAATGGTGGTTCACACCTTTAATTCCAGCACTAGGGAGGTGGAGGTGGGAAGTGATGTGGCTGGGCGAAGAGAGGAATATAAGGCGGGAGGAGAAAGGAGCTCAGGATTCAGTCTGAGGATTTCATAGAGGTAAGAACTAGTGCTGGATGATCTGTTTTTCTGATCTTTCAGCTTCATCCCCTAATATCTGACTCCGGGTTTTTACTATTAAGACCAATTAGAATTCACACTACAGGAGGAGGCACAAATTTAGATGGGTAAAAAGTGGGTCAGTCTGGGAAAAGTTAAGTAAGAAGGGGCAGGGAGCATCAAAGCATGTTGTACAGAACGGAAAACTCTTGAAAAAATAATTAAAAGTAAATCTACCGTGGGAAATTTAAACTTAAAAAAATCAATTGTAAAATCTGCTGCTACTCCAACTCTGGATCCTGGCCTTTTGTTTTGCTTTTGCTTTCTTCGTTCACTGAGTTTGAAATTATATATACTTAATCTCTGTGCTTGATGGCGATCTTATTTTCTTTGAGCAATTACTCTGAGCCTGGTGACGAGTAGAAGAGCAGACCTTTGAGCCTAGAAGGTTTCATTTCACTTCTAGTCTTGGGACTGGCTGGTCAGTGATCTGGATGCCCTCCGGCCCATCTCCCATCCATCATGCTTCATCTTCAGCAGGTCACAATGAGAGGCCATTCCCTGTGGTTGGGAGATGTTGCTAACAAATCAGGTACAAGGGAGGGAAGAAGATCGCTTCTCTGCACCAGTGTTAGACATCGCCGTCAGTATCTGGGTTCTCATCTACCTTTTACAGTAGTGCAAACATTCTACCCAAAACAGTGCTGCTTTCTTCTGTTTCTCAAAGAGGCATTTTTCAGGAAGGATAGTAACAGAAAAACAAACAGGTCAAATAAGGCAGAATATAAGATAGGTGCATATTTTAATGTATGTTCACAATAAGATACACTAGAAATTTCCTTAATAAATAGACTCATTTCTAAGTTTATCATTAGCCAATTATGTATCTTGCAGGGAGTTTCTTAGCTTTTCAAAGACCAATTTATTCATCTATAAGAAGGAGATGACAACACAAATTGATATAAAGTAAGATAATTTAAAAACACTTTATATGTGTCAAAGCATTGTAAATATGCCATTTTCTGGAATTGTAAAATGTTACAAACTAAACTAAAGGCCCTGGCAGGGGAGGGTTATCAGATATCTAATTGGGTTCACATGGAAGCACAAAGCTGACTCTGACTGTTTCTACCCTGGAAAGACCAACTGGATTCCTCAAGGAAACCACAGGGTTGTTGACTATTCATTTTGGCATTGAGTTTTCTTAAAGACAATGTGTGCATCTTGTTCTATATCATTCTCACTAAAAATGGAATGGCAGTACAAACCCTAGTTCTGGAATGCTGGGTTTTTATTGTTTTTTTAAATTAACTTTCCATCCCCTTTTAAGTGAACAAATACTCAACCAAGGTTTGGGCAGATTAAGATCTAATCCTAGGTACTTGCTTTGGCAATATTCTCACTTCAAGGGGTTGGATTTGTCTTCGTTTCTTCCACTCTCTAACTGATGCTCTAGGGGTAAGGTCATATGGGAAAGATTTGCAATTCCCACATTAAAAATGGGACCACATTTGTTCCAAGTCAAGGAAATGGTGTATTTCAGATACATCAGAGCAGATGTGTACATGGACTCAGCGACTGTGACAGCATGGAAAGGATGGTACCAGGTCAAGCCAGAAAAAAAAAATCTAACATGGAAGAAGGGAGGTAGGTATAAAACCTCACTCTGAGCATAGGAGCAATTAGTACTTGATTTCTGCTGGGAATGGAAAACTCAGTTTTCTTTAATGATGTGGCTCCTGGCATATTCACCACATCCACCACACTGCAACTCAGCACCCATACACAGGAGTAGTGAGCCAAGATGAACTGGACTCTCTTGGTTGAAAGAGAGAAAGAGAGAATGAATATGAATTTAGGTGGAAAGAGATAAAGGATAAAATCTTGAAGAAGTTATGGGAAGAAGTAAAAATTACCAAATACATTATATTAAATCCTAAAACAATTAATAAAACATTATTTATTTTTTTAAAAAATGTCAACATCAAGTAGATTTTTAAAAATGCCTTATAATCTAATAAAAGTGAGAGGAAGAATTTTTCAATGATTGTCCTTGAAATTTGAATAGCAAATGAAACACAAAGTTAAGATCTCATTGAAAATCAGGAGAAACTTCTGTGGCATCAGCAGGAAATAAGGTATTTCCTAGAATGTGGACTTGTCAGAATCTGTTTCCTTTAGTTCCCTCATTCACCACAAATTCCACTTGAACTTTGTGTCTCCTCCATTCCATACCAGTTTGCCTGCTTAGGTAGTTAGTCTCTACAACAGGCTTCATTTTGTTTTACTGCTTGTCAACAAAAAGAAACTAAATTTTCAAATATCTATTTAATGTCAGCAAATGATAGATAACTATTTCTGCCATTTGTCCATAGCATCAAAAATTCAATCGAAATGTGGAGCCCTGCATCCCTCCTGTTTCTACTTAAGACATCACAACACCTTTTTTAAGATGCTACTTAAATTGACCTCTCATTTATTATTAAACACATAATATTATATGAACCAAGAAGGTTATATTTAGGAATATATATGCATGTACTTATATGCATGCATTAACAATGAATTTAAAGAAGAGTGGGGAAGGGATAAATTTTGTAATTATAATCTCAAAAATAAAAAAATAAAGAAAAAGTGCATAACTCAGAAATGAGCTGCATGCTACACAAAATATATCACAGTAACTGACTCATGGGGGTCACTGGTGGTCAAACTACCATCCTTTCTGTATGGATTTGCTTGATTACTTCTTAGAGCTAACCAAAGTAAACAATTTAAGAAAATCTTCCCAACAGAAACCAGGTGAAATAATGACCTCAGCATTTCAATTAAATTGCCTAATGTTTCACTGTCCAGGACCTTGTTATCTTTCAATTTCAATTTATCTGTTCAAACCTATTTGCTCCTCCCTGTGTAGCATTCTTTTGAGGTTCCTTGGAATTCCAGGGCCAGAGTACACCAGCATCCATAAAGGAGTAGGATAACTGTCATCTAAAATCACAGTCACATCGCTGATTCCATTGAAGTAAGTAATTGTATAGCAATTCCACTAAAAATCATGAGTCAAGCGATGGGGCTAATGTTTCTGTGGTGTGTAATCAGTTCTACTAAGGGACACGCGTCATCAACTGCTCTAGAATGACTCTAGTTTGGTTGCTGGTTTTCTCCCAAAAGTCTGCTGTCTTGCTGGTGCGCTGACGACATTGGTCTGTGAGCTACTAAAAGGGAAAACAGAAGCCGCCACACTTCCTGTGCTACCATCTGCCTCTGTAAAGTTGGAGTTAAGTCTCTACCTGGTCTGCTAGGTTGGCCAGAAGTCACCTGGTGCTTCTTCCAGTCTATGGGCTGGAGATTGATCTCAGCATCCATTTCAGAGATGCAAAATCCAGGACATCCCCAATCGTTCACTTGAAGGCTTTGGAGCAAACATTTAACTATTCATTTTCCTTTTTATTTTCTACCTCTGAAGAAGCAGCACATTTTTTCCCAGTTCCTACACCATAAAGTTTGGTCGAGATAAATTATGTAAACTTTTCTGGAATTATAAAGTGTGTAAATGAGATAAATTTGGGCTACCAGGTCAAAATCACCCCTGTCAATTCATCTAATTGCATTGGATTAACATATCTCATGTGATATTAAGGTCCTATGTTATATATGCTAGTCTGAAAGAAGCAAGCAAGCTCGTTTCAATATGATGAAATGTCAACTAATTTTACATAGTTCATCCACTCTTAAATCAGTCTCCACAATGTAATTATTTAAATTTTTACAAACCCAAATATTTGAACGTACTATGTCATTACTCCTTAGCAGTCTTGCCTAATATTTTTGTTGGTCTTAGCACCCATTCATTTCCCTAAGATTAGAACTCATGACAGCTGCTCACACACGCTGTGGTGAGAGTCAGGTGGATGGTACTTGTGCGTCCTGGTCTCTGGCCATCTGCAGAATGGGTCCAGATTTTCCTCATTGCATCAAGGAACTCACATTTGGGTGTTGCCAGATAAAAGCAAGCACTTAGCAGCTCTTGTCCCCTAGCTCTTATCCTATCCCCCATGCCACATATAATATACTATATCCATGACTTCATAAGGGAGATATTTTCTGTCCTTGTTTTACTATTCTGCAGCCTTTAAGTTATGTTCTTCACTAACTAGTAAAATAAGGCAAAAGATACGGGGGGGGGGGGCGAGGCTCAAGAGGAGAATCTGGTACAAACATCAATCACTCCAGATGTCAGGCTGCAGAAGGACCCACTTCTTCCCTTGGTTCAACAAAAGGGAATATACACCAAGATGGTTATCACAGGTGTAAAGCATCCTCAAGTGCTCCAACGCATGAGAATAGGAACACATATGCCTTATATTAGTGACCCTGTCACCTCCAATAAGAGGCAATTCTTGGAGTCTACTAACTAAACACCCAGGATCTTTTATAGGCCTTGGATAGGAAACAGAGTACTGAGTCATGCAGGCTGCTTGATTCCGCAGCACAGAGGCGCTCCTTACAAAAGCGCTGGATATCAAGTACATGCACGCGAACAGCACATTGTTGAGGATTTTTATAAGGAATTAGTCGATGTAATTGCGGGCTGTAAAGAGATTGTTACACAACCTCATTACATGTTGTAAACACTTCATCACATGACATCTCTCCATGTCATAAATACATCATCAGAGACCATTATGTTCCCTAATGATCACTTCTTGCATCCATTCATCATGCAAAAATGAATAAATGCCATAAGGCCAGCATGATCTGTAGCGTTTTGACTGCCGCGCTAATTCCATCTGGGACATTTCTGCCGGTGCACTGTGTGTTTACACACGCTGTTAAACAGCATGAAGATAAGGGCACTTGCTCTTTGCTCCTTACTCCGACAACCACCTTTAACTAAAGATAATAAAATCTGACGTGGCCTAGATGGTTCATAAAAGAATAGCTAAATGTGGAGGAGGAGGAGGAAGAAGAGGAAGACTTAAGAAAGAAAAGGCACAAGGGATGGGGAGGATGGAGAGAGCAACAGTCTAAAACAAGGTAATTGTGCACTACATATCTACTTGTGCTTGCATATATGTCTGATTCTCTTCTACACGTCTGTAATTAATGTACAAAAGTCAACAGAAAGAGTGGTGTTGCTTGGAGTCACACATTGACTTCAATGTATTTCTCCAGGGCTACACATTGTTTTCAATCATAAATAATTTCCATCTGTCGCTCCACTCCTTCCCAGTATTTATCTCATTGACTGCACGATGAAAACAGATAGATACAGATAAACTACGACTGCACTAAAGAAACCAACCCCAAATGTGTTCTATGAAGTCGCATACTATTTTGGTTTCTAGAACCTTCTATCCATAATGGGGAGAAGGTAGAAAAGTTTCCGGGTACACATCCAGCACAGCTTGGTCTTTGGAACCTTATTAGGGGGATCAAAGGAATGACAAAAGGACAGACACAGTTACAGATAAAGAACAGCTGGGATCATTTAATCTGTATGTTCTCTGATGGAGTGGCACCTGCTGCCACTCAACAACCTGGAACCCCAGCTTGCTTATTATGCATAGGACAGGTGGGAGGAGTTAGCTCTCCTCCACAGGAAGTATATGTAGGCAGGTGGGCTGCAAACACCCAGGAAGAGGAGTTACTCTAGCTAGCTTTTGTACATGTGGTCAATGGTTTGTAAACATGTGTACCTAGACCGAGGACAGCTTTGCTTTTCTGAACTTGACCCAGGGGGGATTTCTCATGGGTACAAGGTCTTGCTTCGGCCCTTACATGGCTGGCTAATGTCAAACAATACACATTTACTCGGAACTTCATTTGCTCCACTTCCAGAAACATTCTCTAACATAAACTTCCCATCCATTACAGCCTGCAAAGTGACTCTGTTAGCGTTATCACTGAATGAAGTCTAACAATGTCATTGTGTTTATATGTACCCGTGTAGATATGTGTCATGCTAATTTGTTTTTAAGAATTCACATAATTTTTGTAACCCTAAACTGTAATTTCTTTATTTTAATGTATACCACTCAGAATCGTGAAATTACTTTTCCATTTCTTAGACCCTTAAGGACTTTGATGAACAACCAGAAACACATTGGTAAAAAATCCAAGCTACACTTTCCATCTGCAAACTGAGACAAAAGTCCCATGGACGGGGTCTCCAAACTTCCTCTGCTAATCAGAATATTCTCCAAAACGAGTCCTTTAGTCTGGGAATCTACAAAACTCTTCCCTGCATTGCTTCACTTAACCCTCACAACAGTCGGATCAGTGTTACCCCAAACTTCAGATGAGGAAGCCGAGGGTGGGAGAAGTTAGCAAGCCAAAATTATGCTTAGTTGAAAGAGGCAGGACCACCATTCCCACCCACCCAGGCATGCTGCCTTGGAGGTCGAGAGTGAATTACTGAGTGCTGCATCTATACTCAGGTTAATGAAAATTACTATTCTCTACATGCTATAACATCCTAGAAATGATTGAAAAAGCCAGGAAAGGGTCAATTTCTTTTTATGTTGCTTGTGTATTGTTCTCTTTACCCTTTCAGCTGAGAACAGAAAATGTAGCGGAAAGTAAATTTTAACTTAACTTTATATAATTCTTGATATATATATATATATATATATATATATATATATTATACATATCTTAGAGTACAGTGAACACGTTCTCAAGGAAATTGGGATACTTGCCATGAGCAGTGTTCTGAGACATGCCAATCAAAACTACAGTTAGGTGCCCATCATGTCATTTAAGAGTAATGCTATGAAGTAATCAGAAAATAGTAAGTAGCTACAGGATATGGAAAACCTTCTGTGCTTCTGTAGAAATATGAAGAGATATACTCTGTGTTGTCACTGGATGACTCTTGAATGAGATGAACATAAACTGACCCTGCAGTAGAGAAATTCCTTCCCTGTGCAAATGTGCAAAACAACGGAAACACGGATGTTTGATCGTCTGATGTGGGATACTTGCATTTATTCCCACAGCAGCTCAGTACATTCACAGTCATTCAAAGGTGGAAAGAACCCACATTTCTATGAACAGGGAAGTCAGCTGACAAAAAGCAAACAAGGCTTTTCAATGGCACATATCCCTTTTTCCCAAGAGAATAAAACCCTGAAGTATACTATAACATGAACAAGCCTGGAAACCATGGTGAAGTCAGCAAGCGGGAAAGGAAAGCACTGTGTGAGCCACTCACCTTAGATGAGAAAACAATTAAAGCCGCAGATGCAGATTAGGATGGTGCTTTCCAGGGCTAAGGGGAAAGGAAGTGAGGTCTCAGTCATTTCGTGGCTATCGGCATTGGGTTTGGAAATAATGAAGAAACTCAGAAGTACATTGGACTGAGAGCTGCACAGGGTGGTCCTGTACCGCAACATCACTGTGTTGTAAACATAGAGCGGTAAAGTTTATGCTGTGTAAATTTTGTGTTATTACTACACTTATTAATTTATTGTGTGGTTGGGGGTAGTGATATGGAGCAGATCAGAGGGAAAGTTGAGAGAGCAGTTCTCACCTTCAGATTCAGGTCATCAGCCTTGACAGCAAGTGTCTTTACACAGAGAGTCATCTTTTTTTTGTTTTGTTTTGTTTTTCTGAGACAGGGTTTCTCTGTGTAGCCCTGGCTGTCCCAAAGCTCACTCTGTAAACAAGGCAGATCTTGAACTCAGAGATCTACCTGTCTCTGCCTCCCAAGTGATGGGATTAAAGGGTTTGGAGTGTAAGATAAAGTTCCATATGTAGCCCAAGCTAGTCTTGAACTTCCTACATAGCCAAGGATGGCCTGGAACTCCTGACCCTCCTCCTTCTACCTTACAAGGTTAGTATTACAGGCTGTCCCACCATGCTGTCTTGGTTATTTGAAACATTCCACCTGTGATAATAAAAATAAACACTTTTGGTTCATTATTTTATTATTTTATTTTAAAAAATTTTATTTGGACAATGGAGGCATATGCCTTTAATTCCAGCACTCAGGAGGCAGAGGTAGGCAGATCTCTATGAGTCTGAGGCTAGCATAGTCTACAGAGAGAGAGTTCCAGGACAGACTACAAAGCTACAGAGAGAAATCCTGTCTCAAAAAAAAAAAATCTTGGCCATATAGATAAGACTCTTTACCTGTAATAATGTTACCACAAAGAGAAAAAGAATTCTATCTTAAAATTTGGTTCATTCAATATGTGTTGTCATATTGAATGAACATGTCATGGCTATGTATGTTAAAAGAGAGACTTAGAAAGGAATCTAATTGAAGAGTGAAAGCCACTTTAATGTCCCCTGTGCCCCTGACCTTGAAGCATCTACCCAACAGGGCTGTTCCCTTATTCTGCTCTTCTGCTGAAAACAGACAAAATGAAGCTTGCCTCCACCCAGTGGAAAATCCTGGCTCATAGAAATTCAAAGTCTTCACTCTGAGGGTAGTGCCAGAAGTAAATCACTCTGTCAGACCTTAAGAGAAGCATAGTGGGGTTTGCTCTCTCTGGTCCACCATGTGTAGTAGTCCAAAAGAAAGAAAGAAAGAAAGAAAGAAAGAAAGAAAGAAAGAAAGAAAGAAAGAAAGAAAGAAAGAAAGAAAGAAAGAAAGAAAGAAAGAAAGGAAGGAAGGAAGGAAGGAAGGAAGGAAGGAAGGAAGGAAGGAAGGAAGGAAGGAAGAAAGAAAGTCACTATCTTGACATTTTGATGAGCAGAAAATACACATATTGACCTTTAAGAAATACTTTCTTAATCTCCAGCTAGACTCTGCCGGACCAAAAGGGGCTGGGCCCCCTGAAGGATTCTTAGCTTGCTTTGCCCAGCAGTCTCAAATGCCTACTCATCTTGACCCTTGAGCTCTACAGTGCAGGGTATGCTGTTAGAAAACTATCTTGCTAAGTATAAACTAAAGCCAGTTTCATCCCCTGGTGCCTTGCTGAGCTCACTACAAGGAGAGCAGTGATCAGCAATTCCTGAGATTGACACTGAAGGTGAGAAAGGCCTGGAAGAAAGTCGGAAAATAACTTTGCTGTGCACAGGGATCTGAAAGGATCGCCCGCAAGCCTCCTTGCTTATCTTGGTGTGTTGTTCTGTATTCCAGGGAATGGCGAAATGCACTAAACCAAGAGAAGAAAGAACTCCAAACTCCACTTGCACACACCACACATCTTTCCAGTTTCTGCAGCTTGTCCTGTGCCAGGCCATGATTTTTCTGCTTCTATGTATGGGCGGGGGGAAGACCCTCTCCCATAACACCAAATCATACTTGCACTAGAAGCCCTCCTCAAAGTACTAGGAATCATGTTTGGAGTGAGTCTGAAGGCACGGGGAAAAAAGGCTTTTTCAGACTGCATAGACAAGGGAGAGCAGGGAAGTGGATGGCCGCAGGCAGGGGCTATCTGCACACTCTGCTTGCCTTTCCGCCTGCACACCCAAATGAAAGAGCAGCTAAAGATCCTCCACACAAAGAAGCCTGGGGGTGCCATAGACTGTACTGGTGGAATGTTCTAGCAGGAAGATGTGGTGGAGGGGCCCTGGGATGCAGGGGGTACTGGGCCGGCTTTAATGAGTTCAAACTTCTTCCACAAATTAAATGAAATATTTTGAAAGGAAATAATATTACTTAAGTTTTATTTGTTTCAGCTACTTGGTTACAACTCCACACGGGCACAATTAATGGAGGAAATAGAGTATTTTATAAGCCCAGGTCTCTCTGTCAATCTGTGACCAAGAGAAATTCTTTGCCTTAATCACTATGCATTCCTCCTGGATACTTTGAATATTGCCAAAATAATTATCCCAGTCCTCAGAAAAGATTTTGTCTAGTCACTCCCCCAAGGTTGATTCTGAGTGTAATTTAATATTGAACTTTGTCCCCTTTTTTTTGTTTTTGCAAAATCTGTGTGTGTTTAAACACTATTTAATGATTTCATGCATCTAGGCCCATACTCATGGTCTGTTGAAGGCAATATCTTCTGTAGCTGTAAGAAGCAATGGGCATCATGGATGGATGTTCTGTAAGTTGTTCACAGGAAATGAATCATTTTGTGCAGCACAGTTTTATTTTAAGTGCACAGCTTCTAATTGACAGTGCAAATTCAAAAAAAAAAAAAAGGTCCAGAAACTGTGTGTACTAACAAGAAAAGAAAGCAAAGGTAACAAATAAAAAGCCCAGGTTGCCCAAGCTACCATAAGAATCTTCGGGAACAGAAGGCCAAAGTTTCCAGACCTGGAAACTCCATCCTCTTCTCGAGGTTAATTGGAAGATGAGAGGCATCTCACAAAATCCCAAATGATTCTATAGAAACCTTGACTGCCCTAATTCTTGAAAACAAAGCTGTTGTGGGCTTTTTTTTCTTCTGTAAAGGACACATACATGCTATGTACATTCTATTTCATATCCAAAGACATCAGAGCAGAGAGCTGTGAAGGTGGCTAAGATACATGAGGGTGTCGTTCTTAGTGCTGCCCACAAATGTCACTTTATCCTCTTGTTCCACTCAAGACATAGAAAAGGCGGCCAGGCCAGTTCATTCCGGAGAGTGGACTGTGCGAACATTCCTAACTTCTGCGCAGCATGGCAAAACAAATAATCACTCAACCCACACTGTTTCTGCTCTGCCCTTCCCTCCGCACCAATAAATACACTTTATTGTATACATAGCTTTTAGGGTCAAGTATTAATGGTGAGAACGATTAAGAGGGCAAAGGTCAGTGGCTGCTGACTTCAGTGACCCTTAAATTCAATCTAGCATGGAAGAAAAAGAATTAAACACGATAAACGTGAAAGGTGTTGTAAAAACTTCTTCATCTATACGTTCAGCAACCGAAGACTGAAAAAAATAAACACTAAAAACTAACTCTGGGCTCTAATTGCAGTCCAGAGTTGAAGGTGATTTCACAGCCGACTGCCATTCGTGACTGCCAGACACTGACAGCGTCCATAAGGGCACATGATTTCTGGGTTGCAGCCGCTTTTGGAATTTTATCCAATAAATAATGCCCTTTTATTTTTTACTTAGCCCTGTATGCACTGCAGTAAGAGAGGTGACAGAATAGCATTGTGGAGAATACAGAAAGCAATTTCTGCAGCCCAGTTGAAATTGAACTCTCAGGGTGAATCTTTCCCGCCAGCTCGACTTGACCCCATTTTTTTTGTCTCCTTCCCACATGAAAGCTTAGGGTTCCTCTCTTTCCCCACTGTCTGCCACCTCCTGCCATCTTAATTCAACACTTGTTTTCCCTCCTAATCCCAAAGGCCATCGCAGCGGACACACTTTTCGAAACACCTCCCATCTTCATATTACGGTTTCACACGTCTCTTCCTGGAAGTTAAAATGGGTTCTAAGAAACCATGTCCCAAAAGGCTAATGAAGTCGGAGGAATTTTTCAGTTTTTACTTTGAAATAATTTTAGACGTTCAGAGGACTGCAGACATATCTTACAAAAGCTAGGTCTTTCAAAGTTGTTTTGATCTGCATTTCCCTGATTGCTAAGGAAGTTGAACATGACCTTAAGTATCTTTTGGCCATTCGAACATCCTCTGTTGAGAATTCTCTATTCAGATCCTTACCCCATTTTTTAATTGGGGTATTTAGAATTTTAATGTCTAGTTTCTTGAGTTCTTTGTATATTTTGGAGATCAGACCTTTGTCT